>PVIJ01004954.1:0-110129 GCA_004024925.1 Scalopus aquaticus | reverse complement strand
TGATTCGTGTGTCTTTCCCAGTGGGAGAGGCTGGGGTGTAAAAGGTTCACTCTTGAGATTGCCTGAAATTTTATATTATCTAACGTATTAGACAGACCGAACCGTCGCTCTTTTTGAAGGACTTCAGGCGCAGTGACAAAAACAAAACTGTAGATCTGAGGTCCTGTAGATTCGTCAGTACTTGTGACTGTCAGGCAAAGAACCCTAAATCCAAGGAGGGGCTCCTTAGTTGTGCAGACATAGCTGCAGGCTCCAAGCACCCACCAGGCCTGGCGCCCCAGCTGACTGCTCCCTCCCCCTGCAGACTGAGCAGGAGTTGGGGTGGTAGCGGGTCCACTGTGGACGCCTAGAGCCACTGAGCGCCCAGCACGGGCCTTCGGCGGGGATGATGACCGCACAGAGGGACGAGGGGGTTGTGGGGACAGCCTGAGAGCGGGTGTTCCGCTCCTGCTGCCCACACAGGTTGCCGTCTCGCAGACATGGGGCCTGTGTCCCTCGCGTGGCCCCCAGGGCTGCAGCTGGCAGGGCCCGTGCCCCCTACGTACTGTGAGCAATGGGAGTCGAGCCTGGGGGTGCCTGCAGGCTGGATCCCCCTCTAGCTCTTTGCCCCGCTCTCTCCCACTCAGCACCCATTGAGCTGACTCAGCAGAAGGCCTGTGCCCTCTGGGAGGACCGGCTCTAACAGGGGCGTGCCCTGCCAGCTCCTGCTCACACTCTTGCTTCCTGTCTCGCGCCCCAGCCCCGCCCACGGTGCAGAGCTCTGTGCGTCGCCCCCACTTGCTCCTCCTGTGCCAGCCTCGCCCCCTCACCCAGCATTCCTCACGCCTGGAGACCCAACGCCAGCCGCCGCCTCTGTGCAGCCGGCTGCAGTCTCTCCAGACAGTGTAGTTATTTTCCTCTGTGCCTCCAGGAACAATCCCGCTTTGTTTATCGATTCAAAACAAAGCCGCAGGTCGAGCAAAAATGGCAGCTACTCCTTGGAGCACTGGCTCTTGACTTCAGGGGCACGCCTCGTCTGTGATCCTTGGTACCAGGGAGCACCTACCTACAGGGCAGTGGTCGGGAACTGGGGCTTCGGTTTAGAGAGACCAGGTAGTAACTCCCAAGGCCACCATTTGGCAGCTGTGTGAACTTAGGTGTCTTTTGGGCTTCCCTCTAGCAGGGCAAATGGCCTACCCTCCAGGCTGCGCGAGGCTGGGACAGCTCTTGGATAAAGTCTTGCTCCCTGGAGTATGCAGTGGGGTGAGGCCTTCTCGAGATGCCTCATGAGGAGCCAGCAGACAGGGGCATATCTAGCTCACCTATGCCTCCCTTGGGCCTGGCATGAGCTCGATGGGCAGATGCTCCTTACCAGAGTGGCACATCCCCCCAGCCCCTGCAGGGCAGAGACATCCTGGCAGGGGGCATATGGCAGGGGGCATATGCGGCGGCACACAGAGGCGGCAGCTGGCGTTGGGTCTCCAGGCAGGAGGAGATGCTGGGTGAGGGGGAGAGGACTGGCACAGGGGACAGGCCGACAGGGCTCCTCTCACCCCAACTTGCTAGCACACTCCTCACCTCCACCAATGGAGAGAGCGGTGCAGGGGGCCTACCTGCTGCCTCTCCTGTGCCCCCACCCCCTGGGAAGGGGTGAAGATGCTCACTGCCGACCTGCCCAGGCACTCGCCAGCATTCCTCAAATAGTGGTGAGGAGGGAATGAAATAATCATGCCATAAATCACATTCCTACAGGCCGTCCTATTTCCCGCAAGGGGGGGTGCAGGTATCCCCTGCAGGAAGGACAGGGCCGAGCTTTCTTTATCGAGCAGCCTGGGGTTCCCTGACCAAATTAAACATCGCGTAGCCCTGCATGGTGGGGCGTCGGGGCTGAAGGCAGAGCTGCTGCCAGTTTGGGCCCAGGAAATGGTCGTCAGAGTCTCTGCGGACCAGCTGTGGGCTGGGGCTGCCACCACTGGCCCAGAAATTCAGGGGAGCTGCTCCCAGGTCGCTGGGAACTGGCTCTCACCTGTGTCTGTGAGCTGGGTACAAAGTGCTCTCCCCAAATAGCGCTGCCTTTGGGCTTCGGTTTCTAGGGTACAAGTTTCTGTTCGGATGGGCTTGCAGGGCTGCTCCGTGGGAGCTACTGGCTTCTCAGAAATAGTCCCACGACTCTGGCTACTTCCGCTACTACCAGTAACTGAGGAAGCGCCCCCGCTGTGACAGCAGAACCCGCTCAGGTGCGGAAAATCCACCCTCATAAGCAGTGTCGCTAGGATGGAGCTGTTCTGAGCAGGCGGACCTCTCCGTCTCTGCAGTCTGTCCTCTTCTCCCCACATCACACCAGACAGCAGAGAGAGCAGCAGGGTGGGGAAGGGTGTGAAGCTGGTCCCGTGGGGGAGGTGGCGGGGGCTTCCCACTCTGGAGCAGGAATAGAGGGTCTTCTGAGGAGTGAGGAGGGGAGACCTTGGACCCAGCTGGGGTAGAGGGGGCAGAGGAGGGGAGGGGTCTGGGACCTGGCCCCAGCTCTGCTTCAAGGCACCCCGTGGACTTGGACAAGTCACCCCCTAAAAGCAGTGGTCCCTGCCTGCTTTGGGGACCTTTCAGGACCCCCTCCACTTCTCTCAGGCTGCGTGTATTTTGGTGAGGTCCCGGAGGGTGGGGAGATAGGCTGCACTCCTTACAGCAAATGGGGGTCCATATTCATGAGCACCTTGAGGTGGGGAAGGAGCAAACCCTTTTCCTGAAGATGCTAAGTAATCAGGGAACATCGTCTGATGCCCAGTCATTGGAGGGGAGCTGATGTGACATGAGAGGTCCCCAATCCAGAAACAGAAGGGTGCCCAGGCTGGCTCTAGGACTCCAAGGTGAGTCACTGGTCAGTGGCGGGCTGGAGGCAGAGGCAGCCTCTGCGGGAGGGGTGGAAAGAGAGGGGCCTTGACTACCACACAGATGCCCCCCAGCAGCCCAGCCCACCCTCCCTTTCTCTGGAAGGAGGGGGAAGCTGGGAGGGGGACCCCAGCTGGAGACCTGAGCTTCCAAATGAAGAGAAGGCCAGGAAGGAGCAGAATGCCCAGGAACGAGGCAGGGAGCCCAGAGCAAGCAGAAGGCTCTTGCTTCAGCCGCGGCCTAGGTCCCCAAGTGCGCCACGTGGGTGGGAGCGTGTCTCACACACCCACGCGCCACAGCCACATCCCGGGGCTCCAGCCCCGCCAGTCTCCGCACGCCTGTGGGCACCGGCCTCCGCGGGCCACGGCGCCGCCACCTGCTGCTGCCTCACCCGTGAAGCAGAGGAGCATCTGCGTGCCTGGTCCCTGACTAGCCTCCCCCCAACTGCCGCCCCTCCACCCCCACTCTCCAGGGCCAGGCCAGGCCGCGTCTTCCTCGGCCCCCTCCCCAGCGCAGAGGGGGAGGCGGAGGGAGGAGCTCCGGACGCAGCCGCCCGCCCTCCCCTCCCCTCCCCTCGGCTGCCGCAGCCCCGCTAGTCGCGCGTCAGCGTGGGCTCCCGGAGCGAGTCGCTAGGTAACAGGGCTGGCTCCGCAGACCCGCGGCCGGGGAAGCCCGCGCGCCTCAGCAGCAGCGGCGCGGAGGTACGAGGGCCGGGGTGCATGGACCCTGCCCAGCAAGGCCTGCAGATCCCGGCGCGCCAGCTGCCCGCTCCCAGGATGTCTTAACCCGAACTGACCGCCGCCGCGAGGTGCCCCTCCCTTGCAGGGACCGGGACGCCGCCAGCCCCTTCCTCCTTCCCGGCTGGTGCGCAGGGCTCTGCGCGCTGCCGGTGGGCACCTCACCGCGCGTCGCCGCCGGTAAGCTGCGCCCTGGGGCCAGGCTAGGGCGGGGAGGAAAGGGGGAGAGCGCGACCAGCGGGGTAGCTCCCTCCATCGCGGCTGCCGGACCGCCATGTGCTAAAGTTTCTGGGGCTCGGCGCCCCAGCGGGAGCACAGCGCGAGGCGCAACGGCGCTGTGGGTGGGGCCGCGCGGTCCTGCTGGGCGCTCGCCGCCCCCGACCCCCGCGGGGCGCAGCTGGGCGCCCTCTCACGCTCTCTTTTTCTCTCCCCCCCCCGCTCCCGCGCTGCCTTCCGAGGTCCTCCCGCCGATCCCAGGCGCGGGGCATGAGGAGCCCCCGGGCGCAGCCCGGAGAAGACCCGGCTGCGCGCACACCTCGCCAGCGCCTGACCGGGACATGAGCAGCGCGCACCGGGTCTGGCGCCCAGCGGCCAGCCCCAGCCGGCTGCGGCCAGCCGGTCGGCGCTGCGGGGGAGAATGAGGCAGGAGCCGGCGGCAGCCTTCTCTTTCTTCTCTTCCTCGCCTTCCTCCGTCTCCGGCGCTCCGGGCCCCGGCCAGACTGTGGTTCTGCTGCGTGCCCCGCGCGCCCCCAGCCCGCCTCCGGATGCGCTGCTCGGTAAGCCAGGCCCTCCGCCTCGGTTACAAAGCCCCTTCGTCTGGCTGGGAGGTCGCCTGGAGCCCCCTGTCCGGCCCCCACCCAGAGCCCAGAAGCTGTGGGGCTTCCGATGGACCCCCTCCACCCACCTCAAACCCTGCCTGGAGGCTGAACTGCCAGGTGCCTTGGAGACCTGATGTTTCCTGGGCCATGGGGAGGCAGGCAGATGCGGGCTTGAAACGCAGGCAGAAGACCTGTTTGGTCTAGAAAATGATAAATGCAACCCGGGTTCACACTCATCCTTGGTGGAGGGGGGCGACTCATCCATATATAGTAACCACGTAATGGGTGTCCAGGCTGCGCTGGGGAGCAGGCGCACCTCCAGACCACTCTCAGGACTAGGGCCCTTTCTTCCACGGCTCAGGTTTGGAAACTGAGGCCCAGAGAGGTTGAATGACTTAATCAAGGTCACAAGATCAGAAAGCGGGGGACCAGGGTAGGAACTCAGGGTGCTCTTACTACTTTTCCGCCTAGCTGATGCCTTTGCAACAAACACACCTGCCCATTTCCTGTACTAACTGCTTCGGTCTGTAGCCATGGCGTGCGTGTGCGGGAAATACTTGTGCCGATGAGTCTCTGCTCAGATGAAATACGCTGCTGGTGTGTGTAGTTTTTGTCATCTGTCCATCCCGTTGCTGCTAGTCCTTCATGTAACCTGTAAGTCATAAGGTTACTTCTCTTCCTAAAGGGGTGAAAAATAATATGTGGCCCTGGTGCTCTCCTTCCCGACCCCCTAAAGGCTGGGAGGGCGGTGTTGGTTCCTCCTGTGTGCCCCTCTGCTGTGGGTGCCCAGCACATGCTCAGCCTCAAAACGTGCCAACCCTTTCTGTGGGCGAGGGCTATCGGGGCTACCGCCGTGGTTGTGTAAGGCTGGGACGTGGTTACTTAACAGGCTCCGGGGCTGGTCCCAGATGGCCACTGTGCAGGAGCCGACCCTGCTGGAAATTTTCTCCAGGCTCGCATCTGCCAAGGCCCAGCGTGTCCTCAGGACTTCACACTTCTCAGCCCACAGGAAGGGGGAGGAGCTTTAACGTGGCCAGGAGGTCTCCTGCTTGTCCCCAAGCCTCTGATTGGCACGTTGAACTGTTTGCTTAAGCACATGTGGGTTGATTCCCAAGGGGGCGTGAACCCTTTGGTCCTGGTCTGAGTGGCTTGTTTAAGGCGCGTCAGCTTAGTTGTCTACACTACCTGTAGTGGTTCATCAGTGCGGGGAAAGGCCCTTTCCAACCGGAGCCTCAGTTTCCCTGTGAGCAACAGGAGCGGGGCCCATGGGATGACCCTTCGGGTCCCTTCCAACCAAACTGCCGCGTGAGCTGGTCAGACACATGTGCTTGGACTGGTTGCTTGGGCTGACCAGGTTGCTGATTTCCAAGCAGGTGGTGTCGGGGAGCTGGAAGATTCAAGTTCCATCCAAAGTCTCGAAGCAGAACTGCGCTTGTCTGGGTTATTCATTGCTCTAAAGCTTGGTGACTCTGAAATGTCCCAAGGGGCCAGGTGGGGGGTGATGGGACAGATCAGACATTTCACTTGAAGGGTGACATGCACCCCTAAGGACTGAGGAGATGTAATGGATCAACTGGGGGTCCAGCCCCAAGAAAATGGCAACCGGTGAACCTCCCTGACCCTTCCAGAAAGAAGCCATCACAGTGGCACAGCTGAAACCTTTTCAGCCTGAGCAATGACTGCAGCTGAATCAAGTGTGTTAGCCTCTCTCCTCTCCCTCGCTCGCTGATTACGTTAGTGATGGGGAGCCCGCCTCAGCGGGTGCACTGGGGCAAAAACAGTGGGCCCCCTTCGCCCAGGATGTTGAGATGCCGGCACAGTCTTTGCCGGTTGATGATGATCAAGTTAGTCATCAACTTGACCTATTGGCCCTCAATGGGGCTGTCATAGTTCCTTTAGAGACAGACTAGTGAACCTTTCAGAGTGCCACTGGGCCCTAAATGAAATGGGCGCATCCCGCCTTTCCCCCCAGAAACTCAGTTCCCAGCGGGTTTTGTGTGTTGGAAATTCAGACCTTTGAGAAGCCCACAGGGTTTGCGAAGCCAGGCGATGCGTCTCGCTTGGGCATATCAGTCTCCCACATTGTGTCGCGCCTCGTGACCAGCTGAAAGCACTTTGAATAAACGTGAGTGCAGAGAAGCAGTTACTTTGGAAAAGGAAGATGTCGTTACGAAGGGACGGTGTGCATACCGTGGTGTGCCACCCTCGTCCGAGGCGGAGTCCATAGTGAACGTGACTCCTGTTTTCATGCTGAGTTTTTCATTCATCAGTTTGTTTTCTTTCTTTTTTTTCTCACCTCTGTACAGTCAAGAATAAATTCCCCCTTTTCAATTTGGCTTTGTCTTTTCTAGAAGATCTCTTTTCTAGAAGATCGCTAAAGCTGAGTTCTTCCACACTGTTTATATAATGGCCTCCTGATAAGATATATTTTAGGTGCCTTAGATTTCTCGGGGGAGTCAGGAGGGGTGCGTATGTGTCACAACTGAATAATAGCGAGGAATGGTTTCTCTCATTGGCACCCATTGCCAGGTCCAGAGTCCAGATCGTGAACTCCTTAGGTCCGAACTGCCATGCCCAGTGCTGTGCGCACCCAGTGCGGCATCTGTTCAAGGTTAAGAGGCTGTGCAGGTATCTCTGGGGATGCAGAGGAAAGGAACCTCTTCCGGAGGCCAGGACACCCGGCTGTTGTTGATTGACTTTGTGACCTTGGACCAGTCATGCTGTTCTCTAGGTCTTGGTTTGTGTATCTGCAAGGGCGTGCAAACTGGGTGCGGCGCTGATTGTGTGTGCCTGTGTGTGCTAGTGCTAGGTGATCTCTCCAACTTGCAGCTAGAAGAGTCCTCAGACTTTGGATACGGCTGGTTATTAATAGCTCCGGAATGCTCGGTACGTTAAGGTTACATAACATCTCCAATTAGATGTCCATATCAACAGCGAGGAACTGGTCATTATAGAGCAGGCTACTCATTATCCTACAAGGGAGGGGAGACTTTACCCAGAGTGTATGCCAGTAGCACTTGCATCACAAAGGCCATGAAGCCAGCTTCTCCATCTGGTCCTTCCATGGTGGAGTCGCACATCGAGGGGCTGGGCTGGGCTGAGCCAGGACCCTCCCGAGGGTCCATGTGACGGGAAGCGCAGGACCCTTGTGTACCGGGTCAGGGGGGTGGAAGGCTGGGATGCTCTCTGCAGCTCGGGGTCCGGGGACTCACAGGTCTCGCCTCCGCCTCCGTCTGTTCCTGGAGGCACAGAGGGGAAGGATGTGATTACTGCTTGCAGTTGTTTTGAAAATGGAAAGGACTTGAATGAAGGACTTGAACTCAGTTGAAACTGAGAAGTGGTGAGACGGTGGACACCTGACCGAGGTGTTTCCAGGGCATTTCTGGGCAGAACTCCTCAAAGCCCCTCAGTCGTCTGTTGCGGGGGATCAGGTTCCCTAGCGAAGCTGCAGTCACTGTGTGATAAAGAGGGGGGGAGAGGAGACGGCAGGAGGAGGGAGCCACCAGCCCCTAAACACTCTCTGCAGGAGCCTCACAACTCTGCAGAGAAGGTCCGTGAACCCCGCTTACAGATGGGGACCCAGCAGAGCACTGAAGTGTGTGCTCAGACACCAGTAGTTACTGGCAGAGCCGAGGCACTTTCGGGCTCCAGTCACCCCACCCCACACCTCATTTCCACTGCTGCCGCTCCGGGTCTGGGCCGAGTGGCAGCCTTCACCCTGAGGTCCCGATCACACCATGACACGGAGCGAGAAACAGAAGCTGAGGCGTGGGCACAGAGCGGGCTCAGCGGACGTGGCTGGAGTGCCCCATTCCCTGGGCATTGGGTTCGAACTGGGATTTCTCGTATCTCTCTGTCAAATATGATAGATTCCATATTTGCCAAATGTTGTCCCCAAAGTGCTAGTGTTGTAGTTTGTGGGGGTGAGGCTGAAATAACCCCTCTAGGTGGGTGTCGCCCCATGGCTCTGCGGGAGGAGATGACAGCTGGCGCGTGGGTCGCGTTGCAGGCTGAGCCTCCTGGGAAGGGCCCCAGACTGTAAGTTATGTAATGTCCGGGCGGAGCCCCATGGGTTAATCCTTCCAAGCAGCAAACCAGGAGAGGAGCAGACAGGAGAACGTGAAGGGCCATCTACAGCTCTTAGTATCCAGGACTTAGGAGTTAATGTAGGTTTGGGAGAACTTTTCAAGCCACTGAATACAGATGCTGTCACATCAGATACCTGGTGTGGCCTCTGGGTGTCCACCCGCGTCAGCAGAGCTGCGGCTCTTAGCTGGAGGCCTGCGGGCCCGGAGCTGTGCCGTCCGCAGGACAGGAGACCCCACAATCCCGCCTGTAACACACGACTTGCAGAGAGGAAGGGGCCGCTGAAACACTTCAGCCTCCTTTCCCGACCTCGGGTCTAGCAGGTACTCTCAGACTGGTTCAGCCGCAGCTTGAAGTCCTTACAGCCCTGAGGTCGGCCTTGCCCGGGGATGCCAGCGGGTCTTACCCAACGGGAAGCCCCTTACCTCCACGCTCAGATTCCTAAGCTGACAGGCTGAGACCTCCCCGTTTTGGTGATGAACGTGAAGAGGCAGACAGAATGGGGTAGGCTGAGGTGGATAACTCAGTTGTGATTCTCCCGTCATATGGAAATGCCCAGACAACTCACTGCCGGCACAGAGTTTTGATTTGGCACCAAGTAACAGTACCTGTCTCCAATGAGACCCCTTGAGTCTGTACCTTTTGCCCCTGAATCTTGAGCGAACAGAAGGCCGGGCCAGGTTGCTCCTAGGGGTCGCTGTCAAATAGCAGGAAAGGCAAAAGTGGCCCTCAGCGGTGGCAGCGGCGCCCGTGGCCTCTGATTTGAGATGACTTTGCTCGTTGTTTGGACCCAGTAAATAGGAATGATTTGACACCTATCAAGAATCACTGATGAATAAACGCACTGGAGAATGTCAGATGCTTTCCTGTGGCCTCACGATCGGGGTACCCACATCTGTGCAAGCTCACCTGGACTGAGCGTGCGGTGCTCAGTGCTGGCTGTGCTCTGCGCTTTGGCAATGAGCCTTAGGTCAGAGGGCCCTGTTTAGGGGGTCAGTGTGCTCCCACTTGGCTCCATTTCTTAATAATTTGCGATGAGCTGTTGCGTGAACCTCTTTTGACCTCCCAAAGCAGAAGAGCAAATAGCAAGTAGACAGGACCTCACGTTTTTCTTTCACCCCATGTTTTCAGCCTACAGGCCTGCCCAACTCACCTGTCCAGTCCTGCTTCCCCCACCGCCCATGGCCAAGGACCCTTGATTTCTTTCAATTCAGAAAATGCACGCGCATGCTGACACCTTCTCATAGTCAATATTGACAAGTCCTATATTTCTACGCAGAGACTCCCCCACGAGAACTTAATGCTCACGCTTAAAGTGATTTCTGGACACAGGGCATTCCCATTCACAGCTGGAAGGGCTGTGTCGATGCTGCTAAAAAGCCAGCCCGGCCACGCAGCACTGAAATCTGAAGGTGGAAAGAGAGCTGCGTCCTGCGCTCTCTTCCAGAAACGGGGAGTGGAAAAATACACTTGGTTTCTTAAGAACTTGGTTTCTCAGAGGAAATGTTGAGTCTTTCCTCGGTCGGTTTTACTGACCACTTCCACACCGCCTCGCTCTGAAAATTCCCTGTAGGTGCTGCTGCCGCTTTGACTCGGGCCAGCTGTCCATGGGCTGTCTAGGGCATCCCTGTGGAGTGTGAGGGCTGCTCTGTCCATCTGTCCAAGCATCGGGGTATGCCTCCCTCTGTGGTGCCTGGTCACTGAGACTCTCCTTCAGTCAGAGGGGTTGGTTAACAGTTTAACAGAAATGTGTCACACTCCACTCTGCTCCGGGCACTGATGGCGAGGGGGCTGTGGTATGTCCATATTTGCTCCTGCTCCCGCAAACCTGGGGTGTCGCCCCTGCCCAGTCCATCAAAACTGAGAGGCAGTTGCAGTGGAGGGGCCCAGAGGCTGGGGTGAGAGTGCCAGCTCGGAGTCACAGGCCTGCTCGCCAACCTGCCTTCTGCCTGGTCTGCCGGGAGCCGGGGCAGCTTCTGTCCTGCCTGTCCTCCCTGGGCTCTATGACTGGCAGGTGCGAGGACCAGGTTTTCTCCTTCCATGAGCGCCCCCAGGGAGCTTCCTAAAATAGATTCCTGTGCCACGTCGAAAATTTGTTGAATTGGAACCTCCATGGGTGGGGAGCCAGAATCTGTATTTTAACCACCGACCCTCCCACCCAGGGAATTCTCATCTCAGGTACAATGAATTTCGGGGACCACTGATTCTCACAGGTAGTTGATCATTAATGCCCCTTCCTACTCCCGAGTATTCAGAATGCCCCCCCCATGATGACCACTCTCTACTCAGCCCCACGCCACCCTCATCTCTCTCCTAGACACTCTTCCTGCGTTCCCTCTGCCCTCTGTAGCTCTTGTTACAGCGGCCCCCTCTGCTGGAGCTCTGCAGCCTCCCTGCATCCCGAGAACAGTGGCCGGGGTTTCCGAGGGTCTTCTCGGGCCTTGAACGTCTGGCCCTCGGTCTGGCACGTGTCCGACCCCCTGCCCCTTGCCACGTGAGCTTCCATGCCACTCCTAAAACTGCACATCCACTGTGAGAGACGGTGGCACCTGGGGACAGGTGGAGCAGGGCGCTCGGAGGGTGAGGAAGAGCCCCGGGGAGCTGCCAGCCGCTGCCCTATTGACCCTTTAAAAACCCGTATGAAATCCATCAGGCAAATCTGTTCCCAGGCCCTCTCCCATGTAAAAATCGATTTGGGAACAATTCTTGAATTCTGGGCACCCTGTTGTAGGGTAACTCCTCACTGGACTGGCTTGGCAAAGTGCATCTAGCAATCTCAGATGGAGTTGCCAAATACAGGCTGAACCCCCTTGGGTTGGCCTGTTCCTTCAGCCTCCCTTAATCCTAAAGTCCCTGCCACCCCCTCTCCCTTCCCCAAATGTTCCAGGGCACCAGCAACATTCAGGCTCCGTGCTCGACCCACAAGACATGGGGACGCAGCAGCTCCGGAGCCAGGGCTAGATCTGCCTCACCTCCGGCGCCCGCTTTCATGCCGGCGGAGGGTGAGATTGGATGGTGCTCACCAGGGAAGAGGTGCTCTGGCCTGTTTATCAGGAGTGCTCTCCTGGGCGTGGGCTAAGCAAACTGCGCTCAGAAGTATTGACTGCGTGGTGAGTAGGAGGGACAAAGGCCGCCTGGTAAGATTCATCTCCAAGGTCAGCCAACAGGCCAGCCTGGCGTAAATACACAAGACAGAGGAGTCTTCTAGATGGGACGTGCCGTCCATGCAGGTGCTGGCGTGGGGCCCCTTAGAGCCAGCCGCCCGGCAGCACACCGTGCGAGGAAGGCTGGACACGGCTCAGGCCCGGCCCGCGGTAAATGCTTCTGACGGTCATGGGGAAGTATCCATCTTGTAGATGCCGTGGGGAACGCGTCCAGCACGCCTCTGCAGAGAGCCATGAGGCGGGGCAGCGTGGGGCATGATGGTCAACAAGGCGTTCCCTGCCTTCCACCGTCGTGTTACGTGTCTACCTGTAAGTGACTAGCGAGTTTGATGTGCCATGACGAGGCTGAAGTGGAAAGGTGGGGTGGTCTGCCCTGGGTCTTGCCAGGTGTCGGAAGTCGTTGAGCAGAGATGAGGGGCAGAGGCATTCCAGGTAGGAGGGAAAGTCTGGGCAGAGGGCCCGAGGAGTACGGCCAGGCATGCCCTGGGGCTGCAGGAGCGCGGATGGACAGGGGTTCGCCTCTGTCTTGCCCAATGCTAGTGGGTCTTGCATTAAGGAACGGTTCGTGGGTTACAGGTGAGGGAGAACCAGGGGTGCTTTGGGCATGGATGGCATTTCATAAAGCTAGTTGGTGGTCCTCTTTCATCCTCCCGGTGACTTCTATACTCTGGTGAAGACTTGTAGCGTGTTCGAGGGGAATACTGTGGGGGTGGGCGTGAATGTCCGGGTGTGCCCTCCCAGTGCACAGTCTCCGCTTGTCTGCATCTATTGGGCATCCTTCATGCCCCGCTGTCTAGACCCCAGCTCTGCCACCCCTACTGGGCTCAGAGGAAGGCGAGGTAGCCGCTGGCTTCAGCACTTGCTGCCCAGCCATCATGGACTCTGGCCAACAGGAAATGGAGCGGGCAGTGTCCCAGCCTGATTCACCCAGCCGTGGGTCTCCCTGCGCCTCTGCAAATGCATTCAGGCTGCTCCTGGCCTAAAAACAATGCTCTCAGACCTACATCCACAGCCGAGAGAATCCAGGGCATGCGTCCACCGGCCAGCTTCCTGAACTTCCCCAGCAGCGGGCTTAATGGGCAGAAAAGGGGGTCAGTGTCAGGAACAGAAGCCTGTGCCGCTTAGTGATGGTTTGCTTGAAAATCAGCATGCTGGGCAGGGCGACTGACCCCTGCAGAGCTGGCTGGGCAGATGGGATGTGAAGAACACCCCAGGGGTCACTAGTGCCTGTGCTACTTCTGTCCTCCACCTCCACTTTCTTATTGCTAAGGGAGCAGCAAATTCTTAGCTGTTTCTGGGAGGTTTGGCCCTGGCAAAGAGCCTGCTTCAGGATGGGCTGACTGCCAAGTCACGCCAAGGGCAAAGCATCTTGGGCAGTTTGAAGAGCTGCCACTTGCTGTACGGTTCACCATACAGGAATATGGATCTTAGAAAGGACCCTGGAATATGCCCCTCTGCCCCCCTCGCTCATTAGCTCTGTCGATAAGTCAGCAACCCGAGGTTCAGAGAGTTGAAGTGACTGACCCAAGGTCGCACAGTGAGCTCGTGTTGGATCTGGACTTCAGGTCATTTTGGGATCGGTCATGGTCCTTGAGACTGGCCAGTGTCCAGAGTTGGCACAAGTCCATGTGGACATGGACAGTGTACTCACACTGCCTTGCTGCCAACCCGGCATGGCAAACATGCCTCTTTGTCTTTCTACTGAGCCCCATAAATATACTGTTTTTCTCATACACACAAACCTGTGATAAAGTTTGATTTATACATTAGGCACAGTAAGAGATTAACAACTAATAACAAAAAGAACAACTGTACCAAAACATGTTGTAATAAATTTTATGTGATTATGCCATCTCCTACCAAGCATGTCCCTTTGTCTTCCCTCTTGGTAGCCAGGCTGAGAACCAGGGTCCTGGGCTACCAGGAGAGGGCTGGGCATGAACACCTCCCGTTTCTGAAGCTTTTGTGGATGTTTAATGCACGTAGAGCGAATTCATCGGGGTGGATCAGCATGGTTCTTGGGATCTGGACATGGAAAGAAATGAGACTAAGGTTTTTGCTTGGAGCTCTGGGTAACTCGAAAAGCCCCATCAGTTGTCAGGAAAGCTGGTACCCTGGGACCTGAGTTTAGCCCAAATCGCAAACAGCACCTCCATCCCTGTCTCAGTCACTGTCTAGTCCCCGAAATTCAGCACCATGGACAGAGCTCTCTTAATGCCTAGTAGTGGCTCCAGGCCCTTAGTGGATTCCTAGGGGTGCAGATAGAAGGGACTTGTTTGCCAGTGACCCGGCTGAGCTTCTGGAGCCACCTGGCTTTCCTGGCTGTGTGTTTTCCTAAACACACGGAAGTTGTTGGCAATTCTGCAGGCTGACTTGAGAACAATGAAACCTTCGAGGCTTTATTAGGCAGATACGTAAGTACAGTTCCCCTTCACAAATGTGTCCATTGAAGCCTCTTGGAATGGGAAGAGACTGTTGGCAAATTTTCCAGATTATTACCCTCCAACTTGGTAAATATGTGAATTATACCAGTAATCATGGGCAGCCCACACAGTATCGCAGTTTGGGCAGAAATAACGTACCTGCTGGCAGATTTCATCAGTCTATTTTTATTTTTAATGAAAGAAGAGAGCAGACAGAGCTAGAAAAACAACCCTCGTGGGTGGGATGCTGAAGTGTTCTGGAAATTGTACAATGTCACATAGGTACCCAGGACGATTATGATTAAGACATTGTGACATCTGACCTTTGTCCTCTTGCTTTTTTGACCAAGGTGTAGCACCTCCCAGATTGGAATGTCAGTTTGTCAATGAGATTGTGATTAATGTCACAACCACAGCCTGAGGGTACAAACCTTTCATTTGAAAGCTTTCAGAGTCAGCCCTGGGGCAGCCACTTTACTGTGTGACGCAGCGACAGGTGCCCTCAGGATTTCCAAGCCCTGTTTGGTCTTCTGCACAGTGGCTGTGGTACAGATCTACCCCGACTTCCGACTGGGTGATGTCCTGATAAATCTTTTGTAAGGATTTAATGCACTTACCCCACCTCGCCCATAGGTTAGGTGAGCCTACCTTGAATGTGCTTGGGGCTCCTGGATTTAGCCTCCAGTTGCAAACTCATTTAACACACAGCTCATCTTATAATAAAGTGTTGAACAGCTCATGTAATTTCTTGAATACCCTTCTTAAACAACACAACATGAAACAAAAATCCCAATGATGCTCTAGTTCAAAATTCCGGGTATGGTTTCTACAGAATGTGTGTTGCTTTTGTACTGACTTAAGGTGGAAACATCATTACGTCCAACCAACCTACGTCAGAGACCATCTGTGATAGTGATTATGAGAACCACAGCTTTTGTGGCCTGGCTTCTTTCTCTGGATGTAGACCTTGTGCTAAATAAGTCCTTTCCATGGGTCATTGCATTGAATGTGTGTAACAGCTGGATAAAGCAGTTCCCTGTATTAGCCCCATTTGACAGATGAGGAAACTAAGGCAGAAAGGGATGACTGCTCTCTGTAAACCTCCTCCGATGTGGCTTCAAACCCCGGACAGCTGTTGTTTTGCTTGCTAATGCAGGGGCTGCCTGGGCACAGTTAGGTCCTTGCAGAGACCTCGTGTGAGATGACGTCAGCCTGGGGCTGGGCTGCAGTCATCGGAAGGTTTCCTCGCTCTGGGGTCTGGTCCCCCGGCTGGGGTGCACACGGGCTGTGGCGGTGGGGAGGCAAGCTGATCTGTGGTGCCCGAGATCTCTCTGGGACTCGTTCATGTGTCCTCTCCAGCTTGGTGGCAGCGGGGTGGCCAGACCGCCTGCATTCTGACCTCAGGCTCCAATTCACATGTCCCCAAAAAGAGCGAGCCAGGAGGTGCTTCCTACATGACCCTTTACGGTCGAGCCTTAGAAGTCATGCAGCCCCACTCTGGCACGTTCTGTTCCATGGGGCATGTGACTGCAGCCAGCCCACATCCCGGGGGTGTATTTAGACTCCATCTCTTGATGGGAGGGCTGTTGGACTCTGCAGCGTGTTTTAAGCTCCTGTGGAGAGTTTAGTTGATGTGACAGAGGAGGTGTTGGTGGGTGGTGGAATGGGGAACAATGCAGGGAACCCCCCATCACATCTTAGCACCCCTCTGATATCCCTAATCACTGCACATCCTGGCACTGAAGGAAAAGTGGGGCTCCCTAAACACCTGCTCTGCTTCCTGGTCACCCCAGTTCTCCCTGCAGAAGTGAGCAGAGCTGTGTAGGGCCCAGCTGTCAGCTCGCTGGTTCCCCGAGGCAGAGATGCAGACCCCAGCTGGAGCTACCAGCCCGCACCTACCCCCCTCTTTTCCCTTCCTTTCCCCAGGACCCCTGGTTATTTCCCAGGCCCTCGGCCCTTCTGTCTCCAGGGCCTCTTCTGACATACAAAAGTATTGAAAATGATGTCTTATGACTGAGTGATATAGAGATGAATATTTCACGATTGTATATTAAAACATTTTCTTCTAAAAGTTCATCTTTTTCCTTATGATTTTAAAAGGAATGGAATCGTTTTCGTGGGCCCTGGGGACTGTGCCTGCTGATGATAAAGAAGCCCCATCTGCTGGCACCTGTCCCTCCCTCCCCACCTGCATTCCAGTCACTCCTGACTGTGAACCCCCAGGTTCTTCTCTATCCCTGGGCTGGCCTGTCGCTGGGCCCTTCGCTAGGAAAGGACCTTCCCGATAAACCCGCCAGCCTCCCTGGGTTCTGGAAACAGCCCCAGAAGGTCCTCTCTCCCTGTTCCATGGCATTTAGATAGGGAGCATACAGAGTGGCATCTGTGGGCGCTGCTGCCTGAGAGCCTGCACTGTGGTTGTATACTCGGGGTCACAAGCATCAGACCCCCCTTGTAATCACCCTCTCCTCCACCTTGAACTTCTCCCGGACTAGCTGCTCTGTGCCAGCTGGTCTTGTCCTAATGGAACGTAAAGGGACAGAGAGACAGAAAAATCAACACGTGAGTTATGATGAGTGGCCGCACGTCTGTGGGGGGTCAGAATCCATGGAGACCAAGAGGAAGTGCGCGAAGGAGAGGGGTGACCCTCCAGTGGCCAGTGCTCTCTGTCCTCTGGGGCTGCCTCCTTCCCGGGTCTCACCGTCCGCTCCCTCCCCATCTCTCAACGTTACCCCTGCCCTCACTTCCTTGGAGACCTAATTTCCAGAAGTCGAGTGGCCTGGCTTGGGTGTGGGACCCTTTTCTCTAGAGAGCTGCGGCTGGTGGGTGGGGTCCCCTTGGCTGCAGTTGGAAGGTCTCCCAGGAAGGCGAGTGGGCGGGAGACAGAAATGGCCCTTTGCCCTCCCTGCACCCCGACACTGCTTCAGGGTTCAGGGTTACAGTGGCCATCGTTTCTGATCCACATAGTGAGGACCTTGGTTTAAGTAAGGACTTGGCGTGGCATCGCCCAGTCTTAACCTGCCCTTTGTTATCGTCATTAGATGGTAAAAAGGAAGAAAAATAGGAAGACCCTAAACTAAGCATTTTGAAAATTAATTATTGCTGTGAATTCATCTCACTAAGTTTTCTTTGTTAACCTAGCAACATGCGTTGTTCTAGGATTTTTCAGTTTGCTAAAGATAAATGAGGCTTCGGTCAGAGACCTGATCTGACCCAGGGACCCACCTTGGGTTCCCATGGGCACTAAAGAGTCCCCGGAGGCCATTTAGGGGCAATACCAGGATGTGACCACAGTGAGGTGCTGTGGTGCCCGCAGGGGCTCCGGGCCTGGTGTTTCATCCCGTGTCTCCTGCAGCCACTGCTGCTGCCCCCACCTTCCCAGATGGAGGTGACGAGCCCAGTGGGTCACGTGCCTTGTCCGGGGTGCACAGGCAGCAAGAGGAGGAGGGGTTTGATTCCAAGTTGCTGACGCCTGTAGAAGGGCGGTTTGGGGAAGCTGCTGGGGCAGGGCCTGGGCGCCTGGCAGAGCTAGCCCGCGAGAGAGTGTGTGCGGGGCGGGCAGGCTGCTCGGGCTACGAACAGGCCCCGTGGGGACTGTCCCTGGAGAGGTGGTGACTTGGGCCTTGGAAAACAGGGAGGAGGCCTGGTCACGGGAGGGCAGGAGCAGCCCGGGCTGGGACATGGGCACCGGGCAAGGTCGGAGGCCTGGCTGCTCGTGGAGTGCCCGGATGGGCTTGCCTGTAGGAGCCAGCCAAGTGACGGCTGGAGCGCGGGGAAGTCACACGATCCAGTCTGTGATAGAGAGAGCGAGCCCGCTGGCCATGTGGTGTTTGGACCAACATTTGCAAATTAGAAATCTGTGCTGGCAAATGTTTTACATGCCTGGCATCCGCAGATGCTCAAATGGACTGATTTCTGAGGCGAGGCTTGGAAGATAGGAATGCAGGGTCTTAGAAGACAAGAGCCGGGGGCAGCATGGTTGGGCAAGGGCTGGGCAAGCCTGGCCCTTTATGGAAAAGTTTGCTGCAAAGACAAATCCCAAGTGTCCGGGGGCCAGCAGGAAAGGGCTGCCTTGAGCTGCTCTTACCGCTCACAGGTTGGACGCATCCTCGCCCCGTGCGGCCCTGATTCCTGAAGCTGCCTGCCTGCTCTCTGCGGCCGGAGCCGCTTCTGAAAGACCCCAGCCACCCCCAGCCAGCTGCATGCGGCCCAGCTGCATACTCAGCATGATGTGCTGGGCGCACAGTAGATGCGCAGTTGGGAAGGTAAGAGCTGAGTCCGGCCCGAATGCCAGGGCTCTCTGCTGGGGCTCTACAGCAGCTGTCTCCCCGGAGCACTTGCGTGACGCGATGCCTGCACCTCCTTGCTTTGCGTGTCGATGGGCTGGCCCAGCGCTCAGATGTCCCACCAGGGCTGCACCTGGTGCTACTCCCAGGCTTGGGCCCTGCCCGCCTGGGGCATTTGGGTGCTGTACTGCTGCAGCCTGGCCGGCGTGATGTGTGTGCTGGGTTCCCCAGACCCGCCTGGCACACGGATATCCTGGCACCTGGAGACGCCATGCAGAAAGCCGGCTGTGCCACGTTTGGGTGAGCAGCCTCCTGGTGAAGCCGCTGCTGGGGCGGGGCGGGTTCCTGGCAGGAGGCAGGAGGGCAGCCTTACCAGGGGCCCCCGGCTGGACTGGGGCCGAGAGCTCTGGGTACAGGCCCCGTGGGTCTGTGAGGGTGTTTGAGGGAAGAGCGCCCATCACCTCAGACTAGGCCTCCTTTTGGTAAAAACAAATTCGATTTTAACAGAACTTGTCTCCCTGGGGACGAGGCAGTACTGTCCTATTAAGGAGTTCTCGTTGATCCACGTGCGAGGGGCCGGGGACCTCAAAATGCATTAGACAGATTAAATGAAACCCCATGTGCTCTGGTGCCCCCCAGCACCCCCTCACCCAGGGTAGCAGGAGTTGCAGGGAGAGACCCGCCGGCTTCTTAAGGCTCGGTGGGAGGCCCGGGGAGGGGCAGGGCGTGCAAAGCACTGGCCGCAGCTGGTGCATCGAAAGACTTTTCTTAGTGTAAACTATTCCCAGTTGACGGAAGAAGATCTGGAATCAGGCCCGTGGCCTTGTGCAGGTGCTGAGCTGTGGGTCTGTAGAGCTTTAGGTTCTCGCATTCAAAGCAAACACACCAAACCCAAGGCTGTGCCTGACAGAACAGGCCGAGCACGGCCCTGGGACAGGCGGGACGGGCGTCTGCCTGCAAAGGAGTGGATATCCTCAACCCGGAGGCCAGGGGGCAGAGACCTGGGGTGTCTCCCTCAGGGTCGGGGTCTCTTGGAGTGTGTGAGGTGCTGTGTGGGCCCCCAGGTGGGTGCATGGTCCCTCCCTGGCGCACACCCCTGCCCTGGGGCTAGGACGGAGGGCAGGTGGGGTCGGGGCAAGACGCTGCAGCCAGGTGAGTGCAAGGGGCCAGCCCGCAGCAAGGCTGAAACCAGAGGGGTCAGAGCAGCTTCCCTGGGAGGAGACCTCTGAGCTGTGAAGGAGCCAGGCATGCGAAAGAAGATGGTCCCGGCAGGAAGAAAGGATGTGTGTTCTGGGGGAGGAGCTCAAGGACGCAGTGGGGCTCAGCGGGGCCCTGGGGGCAGTTTGCGTGCAGGTCTGACTGGTGGAAGAGGCGCTGGCGCCCCTCTCACTCAGGGTCCAAAGAGCTTGGTTTGGCAAAGTGCCTGGTGCGTGTACTTGGAGCACTTGGCGTGCGTGTGCGTGTGTGCGTGGGCGTGTGCATGCACACATGTGGTGGGAGAAGAGGGAGGCATCCTCTCGAAGAGTGGCGTGGTGCTGGGTGGCACTTTCGGCCTCCGTGGGTAGACCGAGGAGAGCCACAGGCCAGCCTGAGCGGCCATCACTCCGCCAGCCCGCTCCGCTCCGGGGCGTCCCAGGCCAGGACGCAGGTGCCGGGTCAGCCCCTCCCCGCCCCAGGGTCGCGGCTTCCTCAGCCTCCAGACATTCCTGCAAAGGGAATTCTCACCCACATTTTGCCAATGACTTAAACCGTTGGGGCGGAGCTCGGGGGACAGGACAGGAGCTCCCAGAGTTTCAGATCTTCCCTGCAGGGTTTCCTAAATCCTCCCTTCCCACACCCACCCTGTACCCCCAAACCAGGGAGCTCAGTCCGTTTCTCCTTTGACTGAGCCATGACATAGGCTGTGTCCTCCTCTGGAGCTCCTGCTCCTCCTCCAGGCCTTAGCTCAGGTACCTGCTCCTCAGGTGCGACCCCCCAACCCCCACTGTAGCTTTGCTTTTGGAAACTGAGGCCCTGACACACGGCCTGGCTTCCTGGGTGCCCTCCTTCTGTGAACCTGGATGCCGAGTCCCGTTTTGCCTGCAGCTGCTGTCGCAGAACCGTTCGGGTCGGCATGAGATGCAGAGGCTGGGGGTGTAGGGGACCCCACGGGTATGAAGGACGGGGGTCCACCGTCCTGGCAGCCACTGTGTTGTGGCACCAGGGCTTGGTCAAGCCCCACCACCAGGGATGAACCACCTTCTGCCCTGGTAGGTGCAGAACAGAGCTGGCGCTTCCCAGCAGGGCCTGGGGGCTAGAGCACCCCAGCCTCCTGCACCTTCCTGCACTCGAACCCTTCCAAGCCCCAGTGGCTTCTCTTCCTGTAAACACAAAGCAGACCTCTGTGATGTGAGACTTACTCTGCCAATGACATAATAATAAAGCAGAACTTGAACTCCATTTGCAGATACTTTTTCAGGTGCCCAGAGGGTGCCCCGACTTACTTTCTGTTTGCAAAATCTGCTTTCACTACATTGTCATGTTACTCTAAAGCCGCGGGAGAGAACTCTGAGGTAGACAGTCTGGGACGGCAAAGAGCGGAATCTCCTTCCAGACTTCTCCTGGGAAGGCCTTCCTCACTCCCCCCTACCCCCAACGCTGTCTGGGCGCTCTGGAGCAGCAGTACCAGCTGCCAGCCTGCTTTATCGATTCTAACATAGCACTTGGCAGTTCCTGCCTTGGTCCCAGTTCACTTTTACGTTTGTTCCTTCAAATAGTTGTTGGGCCTTTTTATTGAACATAAAACATTCTTTTTAAATTAACACACACATGCATTGTCACCAATCAAATTATGCAGGCAAGGGTATAATCAAATGTGGGAATTATTTTGAGTGCTTCCTTTGTGCATGTTACTCCTGTCAACTCACTGAATCCTCCCTGAGCCCTGTCTCTTCCATGTGAGCCAGAATGCACATCCAGACTGTGGATATATTACCTTTTGGCCATAACTGTGGCTGTTCCAAAGTGAAAAGGGAAGATTTGATTCTTCCCCTGCTCATTCTTACTTATTTTTATTAAAGTACGTTTATCAGTTGCTCTTCAGTCTCTAAATGAATTTCTCCATCCTCCTTTTGTGGTGCATCAGTCCTTTCATTGCATAAGATAAGGTTATTGGAGTCCTATTGTCTTTCTCTTTCCCTCAGCATCATGTACCTTCTAAATTAGGGTGGAAGTTACACTGGGATAATTTACATTTACATCCTGTTCTGTATTGTCTGCCATATGCTTGGTGCATAGCGTGGCTTTAAAGTCAAAAGCAGTTGGTGCCTCTCATATAATTATTGCTGTGTTAGAAGGGTCTCTTGCTGGGTTAAGTCATGTGCTGGATAGCATTACCATCAGAGATCAGCTTCACGGCACTAAGAAAGCTGGAAATAGTGTCCCATGATAGAATCAAGTGGATTATCCTTGGCTATCTTTCATCCATTGCTTAAAATTGGCTTGAATCATGGCTTTATTGTTCAAGATTTTATTTTTTGTGTTCTCTTTTCCTGGAGTTTTTAATTGCCTTTCTTTTTTACTTCTTGCTTTTTCTTTCTCTATTGTATCTTCTCTTTCATATTCTTCCTTTTTTTAATGTCATTTTTTGTATTGGGCCTCACCCTGAGTTGATTTGTTTCTTTTGGGATTTTGTTTTCTTAGAACCCTCCCTATTTCTGTACCAAATTGTACTGCTTCCCCTACGTGTCTGCTTCCCAGAGGCCATGCTGGGGGGCCTGAGACTGTTACTTCTCAACTTACTTCTTAAGAGAAGGTACATGGAAAGTAAACTGCCTGAACATGTCTGTATTTTATGCTCACACTGAGAATATATTTTCAGGTCTAAAATCATTTTCCTTCAGAATTTTGAAGACTCTAGAGCTTTTTATGTTGCTGATGAGAAGTCTGATTTTAGGTCTTTTGTAGCTTTTCTGCTTTTCTTTCATGGCAGATTTTAGGAGTTTAAAAATTCATCCTGATGTTCATATATCTCATGAGATATATGTATCCTCTGCCAAAGCCCTGAGCTAGAAATTGCACCCATTACTTTGTTCACGTTCCTTTGGCACGACCTCAGTCACTTGGCCACACCAAACCACAGGGCAGATGGGAAACGTAGCCTGGCTCTCTGCCGGGGAAAGCTGGAGCAAGGATTTTATGGGTTAGTAGTCTTCCCAAGGGGGTGTGCAAGCCACCCTAGAGCCATCTGCAGAGCCCCAGCCACCCAACCAGCCCACGGCATGCCGAACACCGGGCTAAGGGCCGGGGATGCAGAAAGGGAATAGGCACATGATGTGCTCTGCAAAGTGATGCTGGGGGGCCGAGGCTGGGCAGGAGAGGCTGCTGCTCCTGCAGGACCAGGTGAGAGAGTTGGGCCAGTGTGGGGAGGAAGAAGCGTTTTCTGCTGGGGGATTTTAACCAGCTTCTACAGATGCTGGCGTTCTGATCCTGTTCTATTCTCACATGTATTTCCCAACTCAGGCTATTCAATATGCAGGAGGTGGGGGCCGGGAGCAACCAGTCTGTGGTATCTTGTCCACCCAGCTCAGTTAAAGATAGGACAGTGAAATCTACAAAGGGGCAGCGGGCTGGCTCGAGAACACAGCCTGCCAGTGACCAGTGCTCCTGTGAGCTGTGCCGGTGAAGACCTTCCGAGCTTTCTGGTGGTTGGGGAGCGTGCACCCCCTTTCTGCAGTGACAGCTTCGCCCCAGCCCAGGGTCCTTTGTCAAGCCGAGGCCTGCAGAAGCCATTCCTGGCCTTCCCCGGCCCCCAGCCCTAGCGAAGACTCGGGCTCATTCTCCCCTGGACAGGAGCTCCTCCTCTTGGGGGTGCTCCCTGGGGTTCCCTATGGAGCAGCACCCTCAAGGAGGACTCTGGAGTTCCCAGGGTTCTAGGAGCATACAGGATTCCAGGTGCAAATTAGGGGAGTGTGGGATAAGCATTAACCACCGATGCTGTCGCTCGTTTCCCCTCACCCCCCACTGAGGACTTTCTCCTTTGAGTGTCTGTCCTTCAGAGAAAACGATAAAACCGCTTCGGAGAAATATTTTGTCTTCCAGTTTCGGGAAGGTCCTCAAATCATGTCGGATGGGAGACTGAGGCATTTACCAGGAACTTTTACGGGTGCCTTAATTTTTTTTTTTCATTAATTCACCAAATGTGTCTGAAACCTTCCTGTAAACGTGAAACTTCCTGTCCTGGGGGTGGGGGGTGGGCGGGGAGTCATCAGAAGCAGGCTCTGAGCTCAGCGTGGCCCGCCTGAGCCGGTGTTAGTCCATGCAGCCTCGCAGGGGGCAGGGCTGGGCGCAGGGAGGAGCCGGGTAGGTGCCCAGACCTAGCCCTTCGGGGCTGCTGCGCGGGTGGGTGGTGAGGGCTCACCGCACAGCTCAGCCTCCCACCTGGGAAGGGCACGGGGCCTCTGCAGGCCGAGGGCTGTGCTGGGCAGGGAAGGGGCCGTGGGCGGGAGGCAGATGCAGGGGGGAAGGCCGGCCGCCCCGCCTCCATGTCAGCTGTCGCCCTGGGTGACAGGCCGCTAAGCAGGAGCTGGAGGACAGGTCACGCTGCCTTGAACCCTTGGTGTCCACAAGAAGTAGCAGAGAGGGGAGCAACATTCCCGGGGAGGGTCCCACCCAGATCCCCGTTTTATGGATGGGCAACAGAGACTCGTGGAGGGAAATGTGGGCTCTGTGTGTGCATGCCTGTATGTATGTGTGTGGTGCGTGGGTGTGTGTGTGTGTGTGTGTGTGTGTGTGTGTGTGAGAGAGAGAGAGAGATGAGACAAGACTGAGGCCTGGGTTTAAATGTGCTTTTCGAGTCCTGCTTGGGGCCTTCTTTATTTCCCTTTAAGGGCGTGTTTTCCCTGCTTCTTATTTTCAGTGATCATTTATTGATTCTGTCTTTTATTCTCTGACATAATATTTGAGGTGGGTAGGAGGCGATTCAAGAAATAGCTCCACAAGGAACGTGCTTAGCAGAGAAATAAGCAAGTGCTGAGCCTGGCCTGCTTCTGTGCAGACAAGGACAGTCATCACTTTCGGGTTGCTTGGTGGGGCTGGGGCGCCCGCAGCCCCGCACAACTCCCGACAGAAGCCCAGTGGGGTGGGCAGAGGAGGGACTGAGCATTGTGCATCGCCCAGACAGGAACAGCCTAGGGCTGTCCCTCCCACTCACCCACCACCCAGAGCCAGGGGCCAGGGACAAGCATTTCGGGGTTTCCCCTGGGCGCCTACATGCCACACAGGTGCAGCAGTGACTGTCGGGAGCCCAGCGTGCTTGCCCTGAGCTGGGATCGCGCCCCACGCAGAGTGGCACATGGGAGCTGCTGTGATGGGCTTGACTCGGGCAGCTTCTGAGCTGACGCTCCTCGTAGGGCCACCGTGGACAAATCACGTGCCCACAGGGGACCCCGCTTCCTCTCCTGGAAAATGGGCATTCACATGCGTTCAGACAGATCTCAGTGAGCCTCTGCAGTGCACTTGCCATTGTCCTGGACACTGGGACCCTGGGGAGGGCCCGGTGGCCATCACGTGGCTTATCTGCAACAGGGGGAGCAGGAATGAATGAATGAAAAAGGTTTTGAAGAAAAGGAAGGCAGGAAGGCGGGCACGTGGATGGAGTAGTGAAAGTGGGTGACAAGTACAGATGACCAGGAGGACTTCACCGAGGACAGGCTATCCGAGCAGAGCTGAGTGCCAGGAAGTGCAAGTCAGCACAAACAGCTGGGCAAAGTGTGTCTGATAAGGGGAGCAACGTGTGCAAAGGCCCTGGGGTGGTAGCCTAGTTGTACAGTTTCAAGGGTGCTAATATAGGTACAGGAATGACCAAGAGGGAAAGCAGGAAGGCAGGAATTGTAGCTCATGTTTGTTTATTTCAGGGATGAGACCTTACTGCAAAATCCATTAAAAAAATTTTCTCAATGAGTTTCCAACAAGAATTGGATCAAAATTATAACCTTGACTTTCCTCTGCATGTCAGTAGCAGTTGCTTCAGAAAAGCTGTCATTCAGACAGACGCTGTCTCCAGCTGGGACACAGCACAGTGGAGAGTGCCATACGCAGAGATGAGATCCTTGTATCTTGGTAGAGGACAAAACCAGCTGTCCGGGGGTGTTGGAAAAAATCACATTAAAATGCAAATGCTCCCGAGTAAGTGAAATGTTGATGGGAACAGCCCTCCAAAGAAAAATATTCATGAAATACAGGCTGTTGAGCCACAGAGGCCTGCAGAGCATTTGCTGGGGAGGTGCTAGTGGTCAGAAATCTCCATCACAGGTTGAGCCCTGAGGAGGCCCTGGAATCACCCCGGGGTGCCTGGGAATGGGGAAGAGCCAGTACTGGCGAGTCCTGAGATGGGCTGGGTGCCCTTGCTGGTCACCTCCCTTTGCTGTTCTGGGGGGACCTTTCAGCACAGACCTCGGCGCCAGGAACAGACCCGTTGCCAGGGGAGGGACCCACGTTTCTCTGCGCTTGGTCCAGCTCGTGTGTTTCTGATCCGAGCAAGATCTGCGGGTGGAATTTCCTTCCACACGATTGCCCTCTCCTTTGGGGGCTTCCGGGAGGGGCAGGAGCTTGCATTTTCTCAGCATATAGCCTCTATTTGCAACAGAGCCACCGTGGAGAGCCAGGGGGAAGGGCGCGGGGGGCTGTGGTGACCTCTCATTGGGCCCACACACCGATACGGGCGGCCGCCACTCCACCTTGTAGCCCAGGAAACCGGTCAGAGGTGGGAGAGGGAGGGCGCTTGTGGCTGGTCTCGGGAAGCACACACTTGGGAGCGGGGGCTGGGGGAGGGATGTGGGTCCTACCGGCTATGGGCTCTGGAGGGAGGCCCCCTCCTCGCTGGCCCCTCGCTCACTTATGAAACGAGGTGAAAGCGCCTCCCCACTCTGGTTGTTGTGAGAATTAAAATCGCCAGTGGAGAGGAAGAGCTCAGGAGGCTCCCGGCCCCCAAGAAGCACCCAGGCACCCCGGGGCTCCTCGGGGGGCGCTCAGGGGCCCCAGATCCCTGTGCTAGCCGGCAGCGGGAGCAGGAGTGTCCTTGGGCCGCTCTGGACTCCAAATCCAAAGGCCCCACCTAGTCCTCTGGGTGGATGAGAACTGGGGTCTGAGGGCAAAGATTTTCGAATGAGCCCCTAACCCCTCACACGGATGCTCTCTGGGCCCTACTCGAGGTGCAGCCAGCTGCCTCCATTGCCCTGCTCACGCCCGTCTCCTGTGAGTCCCTGGGGACGCTGAGCCCCCTCTCCAGGTGGGATTGAGGGGCACCCTCCCTGCTGCTCGCCCAGAAGCTCTGTCTCCCTGGTGACGGGTCAGCTCCACTGCAAGTGCCTGTCGCTGCTTGAAGCAACACGTCTTTTCCTTCGAGATGGCAAGTCGTCCCTTAGCCGGTGCCCCGTCACCTACTGCTGCGGGAACGCGCCGACTCAAACCGCGGCTGGAAAGGAAGTTATCATCCCTCCCGGTCTGCGGGGGCCTGGGCTCAGCTCGTGGCTCTCACTGTCAGGGCCCGTGCTGCGGCCAGAAGGGCTGGGCATTTGACCGGGGGCCGCGGGGCTGCCCTCCCCATGCCTCTCCCCACGTGGCTGGCTCGGGGCTCCCCACTGCGGGCCGCCTCCGGGTGCCTGGACTTGTTCCAGGGCAGCTGGCTCCTCAGAGTGGAGTGTCCAAGAGATGGGAAATGGGGGCTGCCTGTCTCACAGGGCCAGACACAGAAGGGTCCCTGCCGGGGACTGTCACCGAGGGCAGGGAGGCAGACGCGGCCTCTCCACTGGCAGCCTCTTGGGTTTTCTGTCATCCATAATTCACCTCAGCCAGGGAGGAGGGATCTGACAGTGTTTGACATGGATTCTGCCAGGTCCCTAGGCCGGCGCTGGAGTCTGGCCTGGCACACCTGGGCACAGGCCTGTTGACCTGCGCAACTGGGTTAGGCCATCGCCCGCATCTGTGGGAGCTGGGACTGTCCATCGAGGAGACGGAGGCCAGACAGGCAGTCACCATGTGAGGTCTGGGGGTACGGGACAGAGGGGCAGAGGGGACAGGCTGAAAACCTGCTGGCTTGAAGGGCAGAGTGTGGCACAGGCAGCTGGCCCCCTGGCCTCGGGAGCAGAGCAGGCAGGATCTGTAGCCGGAGGCCAGGCCCCGAGTCAGCGGCCCAGGCCCAGGATGAACGGGAGCTCACAGAGGCCTGCTCCTAGGAAGCGGGCTCCGGGTGGCAGGGCTCACGCGGGTGTCAGCCCCGAACCAGAATCGGAGGTGATGGGAACCCACGACCGTGAGATTCTGCCCCGGGAGACGGTGCAGCTGCTCCGAGGCCTCAGTCCTCACTGCTTCTCAGATTGAGGGTGGGTGGGGCCTGCAGAGGGGTCGGGGGCAGAGGGATGCCCAGCCGGGACCGACACCCCTCGGGGCCTCAGCCCTGGCTGAGGACTTTGTACAGAAGGTTCTGTAGGTTCCCCTCAGTTCCTCGCCTCCTGTGACCCAGGGCTGGCCGGTTCTGCCAGGCTCTGCAGGCTCTGGCTCCAACCCAAGACCCTCCCATCTGTTCTTCCCCCTCCCCCCTCCCACAGACCCTTAAGTGGGGTCTCGCAAAGCCCTGGTGCATTGGTCTAGTGTCTGTGAAATCTAAACATTATCTCTATTTTTCTGAAATGTCACTGATTTGCCAGTTGTTTATATTACTGTATAATTTGGGGTACCACTTCCCCCCTCCATATCTGCACACGCTTGCTCACTCGCCACCAGAACCCCAGAGCCCATGCAGTCACCCCTCCAGTAACCACTTTATTTTTCACAGGGACTAAGAGTTATTTTTGTTGTGTTTTGCCAGTTTGTTTTCTTTGGTTATTTATATTCCACCAAGGAGAGAAACCATCCAGTAATTGTCTTCTACTTTCTGACTTAATTTTACTTAGCATAATCACCTCAAGATTCATTCGTTTTGTCCCAAAAGGCACCGTTTCATCTTTTTAAATAGCTGAGTCGGGTCCCGTGGAATCTGAGTGCCAGTTTCTATATCCAGTCCCCTGGGCATCGAGGCTGGTCCCACCCCCGGCTGTTGTGAATAATGCTCCTGGGGACGTAGGTGCGTGAATCTCCTCACATTAGCGTTTTCATAATCTTTGGGTCAATACCAGTGTTACTGGTGAAAAGCGGTGTTACTGGATCTTTTAAGCAAATTAACTTTGACTTCCAGAAAAGTCGGAGAGGAGCGCAGAGTTTCTAGATACATCCCTCAAGCTGCCCTCAAATAACACCTTGCACTGTGGGTTCCCCAGTACCCCCTGTTCTCAGGATTTTCCCTAGTGCCCAAAGTTGCTGCTGGTCAAGCTAAAATGTAGAGCCAGGCAGGGGCCTCTCACCAGGACAAAAGTCTTGGCATGAGGATGTCTGCTGAGAACAGCAGCAGACACTATGGCCGGGTTAGCACAACCAGCCAGGCCACCTGGGCAGGAAGTTAAGTGTAACACGGACTAGACACAGGCTGTTTGGATCGGCAGCAACAATGCTGTCTCCAGGCAAGAGCCCCTGTTCATTCCCCCTGTGCCAGACATTTATGCACCCCCAGTCACATCCCCACCAGCCACATTCCTGCACACGTTCCTGCCCATACTGGCCCACCTTCCCCGAATCTGACCCCCAATAAATGTGAGACTGGCCTGGGGAGAGCGGCTGCGTATCCATGGGGCGAGCACCTCCAGGTCTCCCTCCCACTGTCTGCACTTGGAGTTGTCTTTCCTCCGCTGCTGCCCCTCAGGCGGCACTGCACGACCTCAGGGCGGTCAGCATGCCCAGGAGTCAGCGTCACACCAGACCGCAGCCCTTGTTCAGAATCACCTGCTCCACCAGTGCCTTCTCCCGCCCCAGAAGCCCCTCCGGGACCCCCAGCTTCAGCTGTCGCGGTGCCGGCGCCCGTCCAACCTGCAGCAGCTCCCGGTCTGTCCTGGTCTCTCCCGACCCTGCCGGCGCCTTGATGACCACTTTCCAGAACGTGGCTCCCTGGGGCCCACACTGGAAGCCAGACGCCGCTCTCTGCAGCCCCAGGCCCGCACCGGCAGGTGGGGGTCCTAGCCTAGCGTAAGCAGCAGGCAGGCAGCTGTGAGTGGCCGTGGGCCTGCGTCTCGCTCCTGCCACCTGCTCTATGCAGCCACACCTGTGTGGTGACTCAGTTTCTCGGGGGAGTCCAAGCCAGTGTAATTGATTTGCCCCACAACTGAGAAAAGTGCCCTTGCCTGAGCACTGCTCACACTGAGTGATTCGCCCCTAAGTGTTACTGCAGGGAGCTGCTTTTCTCTATCAGTGCTGAGCTCTTCTGACTCGACACACAGCAAGCCAAGCCTCCCTATCAGCAGACGTCAGGCGGGGAGGAAGCCAGCAGGTACCAAGGGCCCGCAGCCTTCTCCATGGGGTCCTGTCTTTGGTGGGCACAGCACTAACAGCCCAGGCCCTTCCCTGCGTGGGAGCAGAGCGGGAAGGCAGGCCAGTCTGCCCGCTGTCCTGAGTGGGACACACGCAGGCGTCACCTTGTAGACAGTGGACAAGAGAAGGAAGATGCCAGAAGTTGTGCAGCATCTCGGGCCTGCTCCCCCCTTGAATGTCCCTCCCCACCGCACACCAGCCACGCCGGAGAGCGGGAGGGCAGGAGGGCATTCTGACTCAGTTTCTCCTCCCTGCTGCCCTTATAGTGAGGCCCTCTTAGCCGGGCTGTGCTGGACCCTCCCCACTGCCCACTTCAGCTGCCGCCCAGGACTGCCCTCCCCTGACCTGGAGCTGGGTCTTGCCAGGCTCACTTGCGTTTCATCATTTCATCCGCTCCCTGCCTTGCTCACCCACCCGGTATACCAAGCACAGGCGATGCTCCAGGCCGGACACAGGGGCCGCGGACGTGGGGATGACCAGAACCAGCCTGGCCCCTCAAGGAGCTCACGCTTTAGTGATAACAGCCCAGGTAAAGTGAGTTACATAATCGGGCAAGTGACGCCCAGACCTGAGTGCAGCCAAGCTCCCGACATCAGCAAAGGGCTCCTGGGGCTGTGGCCAGCGAGCTGAGCCCTGCAGGGAGTGCGGTTGTCTAGGCCAAAAAGAAGGCCTGCGCGAACACTTTGTGGCCCGAGAGCGCAGTGAGGCGGAGCGAGGCATGACTGGAGCAGGCCGTGTGCGGGAGAGACAGGCACGTGCCCTGTGGGTGGACGGGCCCGCCGGGTTCCATTCTAGCTTCGTTGCTGATGAGCAGTTTGTTTTATTCCCGGCTGCCCCCTGGTGCCTCCATCAGTGCCTGGCGTGTGTGGGTGTCTAGTCATTAGCTCAGTAGTTAGTTGGTGTCTCAACTGTTTATCTCTAAAATGGGAATCACACTTATTTTTGTCTGCACTGCCGTAGCCAGTCTTGGAGCAGGCCTGGCATATAGTAGGTGCTCAATAAATGTGTGTCCAGTGAGGGGTGACTGGCCGATGGTGTAGCACTTGGCCTGTACCCTGCAAGGACCAATCTCAGCTGGGGCTGCTCTTAGCGTGTGTAGCTGGAGAAGCAGATACTGCCTGTGACGGGTCATGTATGCAGAACTCTCCAGAACGTCTTGGCAGCTTCTGGGCTGCCCTCTGCATGTTGCTGCAGGTGGTGGTGGGAGCCACAGTGGTAGTCGCAGCAGTAGGGATTGGGAACCTCTGCTGAGCTAAGTGCTTCCCAGGCGTTCTGGCCTCTGTAGCTTTGGAACTGCTGGGGGCGGGGGCGGTCATCGGGATGCCCAGGCTGCCATCTGCCTGAGGGACCATGTGGTGGCATCAGGGCTGGGCTAGGTGCAGGTGGAGGAGTTTGTGTGCCTGGCCTGGGCATGGGCGTGGAGTCTGTCTCTTGGAGAGAGGTTTCTCCTGGTTGACCGAGCCCCCGGGAGGCAAGGAGCCAGGCTGTGCCGGGGTGTGGCAGAGCCGGAGGCCCCCCAGTCCAGACCTTCCATCTCAGGGAGCAAGTTACTGAGTTTTACTGACCGTGATCCGAAGTGTGAGCGGGGTGTTTTGAATTTAGTATGAGAGTCTCATGCTTGCAGAGAACCGACTGTGCACACATGTGGCTGAGAAAATAACTAGGAGGTGAATATCCATGTGCCCATCACAACAGCGCAGCACGTTCTGGATTCTTCTGTGTGGCTACAGGAGCCCCGCTCTGCCCCTCCCTCCCTGAGCCCCGGCTGCCCACAGCACAGCTCTGCGGGACCCCGGCACCCCCACTGGCTGCAGCCTTCTGCACCCTCACTCTCCTACGTGCCTGCCCGTCTGCTAATGAGGTGCCCCTTCTCTGCCACTGCCCTTTTATGTCTCAGCTTAGCCCCCCTTCCAGGGAGAGCCCTGCACGCCCTTCCAGGCAGGTTGGGCCTCCCCAGGCTCTGTGTTCCCGCAATGCCCTGGGCTCACGTCGCTATAGTGATGGCGGGAGTGAGAGTCTCGAGGGTCTGCCCCCCTCTTCCCTTCGCCTGTGCCCCGGGCCCAGCACAGGTTAGGGGGTGCCCAGAGCGTCCAGAGTGCTGGGGGACGTGTGTTGGAAGCCCGGCTCAGGCCCGAGGGTGTGCTGCGTTTCAGGTTACCACTGAGGTCTTTTTTCTGGAGAGGAGTCGCTGTTTCCTTTACGATCTGACGTCATCGACTGCATTTGTCAACCCAGCGTGTGCGAATTTCCAGGCAGGAGCTCGTGGCTGTGAACAGCAGCAGAACGAGCCTTCCGCACCCCCAAATACGGAGATGTTCTAGAGTTAGGAACTCTGGGAATGACTTTGGGGCCCGAGCCCTCCAGCGGGACAGTGGTGAGTCATGGGAGGACTCAGTGACGCCGTCCCTCCCCTCCTTTCCCTCCCCTCAGCCCATCGGGGAGCCAAGGTTTAGCTCCAGGGCCGGCATTCCTTTGAAAGACTGAGAGGAACCAGAGCCTGCGCCACTCAGCCTGAGCACCTGGCTCTGTACAGAGGACCCGAGGACCTGCGTCATCTGTCGTTCTGGCACGCAGCCCCGACCCCTCTCTGGCTCAAATTCGGGCCTCTCGCGCAGACACATGGGCGCAAGATGTCTCCTGGTGCGCAGGCGTCGCGCGCTGTTCAAGGCTGTGGGCTTCTCCACCGGCTGCAGGGGAGCAGAACCCCGTCGTCGTGCTTTAGGGATTTGCACCTGATCAGAGTAAAATAGCATAACCGAATGCCCCACAGAAAATTTCTGAATATTCTCCAGGCATTTTTTCCTGTACAAGTGAGATTTTAAAGGTATTCACATCCCTAAGTGCACCTGAATTTTAACCTCCTGCTTTCTCCTTGTCACAGAAGGTGCATTTTCCTGAACGCCCGTCCGCCTCTCTCACCACCGTTTCTAAGTGCGGTGTAACCATCACGTGACTTTCTTCATTCCGTTTATTATTGATCATCAAGTGGCTTGTTGAAGGCAGTTTCTGACTCTAGTGAGTGGTTCTGGGGAACCACTTGGTAGAGGAGAAATAGATGGAGGATCTCGGAAGTGGAGGGGGGAGGAGGAGACCAGCGTGGGCCTGGAGACCAGCCAGCCGCCCGCCGTTCCTGCTCCGGGTGACAGAAGGTCCATCCAGAACCTGCTCTTCTGGACAGACCCAGGCGTCCTAGCTGACCTTCGTGTCTGTGTAGAAAGATGGAGAACGATGAGCCAACAATAGAAAGACATTGGGAGAGTGAATTAACGAGCTGGCGTTCACCCGAAAGCCTGATCAGAACGGAGAAGTGAGTCTTTAGACAGCAGTGGGAGGGCGTCCGGTGCCGGGAGCAAAGCGACTGTGCAGGAATTTGGCATCACAGGGCCGCTGAGACGGCCTTGCGGGTGTCACAGTGGGCAGGCAGTGGCTGACAGGTGATGTCACGCCCAACACACAGCCTCGTCCTGGGTTCCAGACACTCCCTCCCGCTAACGGGGAGGAGCGAGGGGCCCCTCTGCGTCCTGAATCCACGGTGGGCGTGGCCCCAGGGGTTCTCGCTGGGAGGGGTGGGGGGCTGCCCGTTGGGCCGGGGGCCTTACCTGGAGGTTTTCCTCTCCTTCTGCCCTGATTTTTGGATGGGCTTTTCGAGGACGGGAATTGAAATTGGAAGGGACATGCGAACAAATAGGGAAGAGGGGTTCTTAGCTAGAGAAAAGGGGGCTCGTGGGGCTGTGAGAATGAGCTCCAGTCTTCACCGTCATATGTTCATAGCAGCTGCCGGTGATTGAACGCAGTAATTTGCAACCGTTATCTTGAATCCTATATACTGAGTGTCACTCCCACTTCCAGGTGAGAAATTGAATCACAGAGAAGTGAAGCGATTGCCTAAGTCACAGCTGGTAAACCATGAGGCCGAGTTTAGGTCCCAGCTGGATTTGAGAGCAGAGTCTCATTTTTTCCCACTGAATATCACTTTTTCAAAAACAGGCATTTGCCTTGCAGAAGATGGCACGGCTTTTTTTGTTGACTTCTTAGTTATGGAAGCTGTGCCCGTGGGTGCAAGCTTTAGCAAGAACACTTTCCTGAGGGAGCTGTTGGCAGGTGGGCTAGATGTCTGACAAGTGGTAGCTTCCGGATGGATGGGGGGCGTTCAAGAAGGGGTTCAGCTAGCCCTTCCCTGAGTTCTTTCAGGGGAAATTCTCAGGTCGAATGAGGATGGAGGTGAGATGGCAGGTCCCCAGGGTGTGGGCAAGTTCAGCTTTACAAGGTGACCTCATCCTCTTTTCCAAAGTGACCGTGACCATGTTATTCCGCAGCGGTATCTGAGTCCCTTTCTTGACGGCCTTTGTGTTTCATGGTCTTATTGGATTTTTTTTATTTATTTATATTTTATATCGTTCATTTTTACCTCTTGCGCATTTGATGGCTATTGGGTGGTGACCTATTGTGTTTTCTGCTTGTTGAGGTTTAGCTTATCTGAGTACCTTGAAATGTTTGAGAATTGCCTGGGCCTGCCTCTTCCCCAGTTTTCTCCTAGAAGTTTTTATTTTCTTACACACTAGCGTATTACGTGTGATGTCAGCAGCACCCATAGCACGTATGGGATACATACATACCCACACATTCAGTCTATGGTGTAACTCCTCCCTTCTTAATATTTTTTGATAAGCAGGTTAAATTTAATGTTATCGAATTTATTACTATTTTCTCTTTAACTTTTGTCTCCTTAAGAGAAACTTCTCTAGCCCGAAGTCATGAAGATATTTATGTAGATTTTCTCCTAAATGTTCTTAAGTTTTCCCTGTCATAGTTGTCTATAATCCATCTGGAATTGATGAAATGCTGGTTCAGTTTCATTATACTTGCGTGTAGATCCTCAATTATTCCAGAACGTCTATCCAAAGACCCATTTCCCCCTAGTGATTAGCAATATCCAGGTATGTGTAACTGTCTTTCCTCTTTTTGCCTTTTTGTTGAAGGGTTAGGGTTAGTTACTAAAGCTGTACATAATTCTTGGGGTTTTAGAAGGCTTTAGAAGGTTTTAGAAGGGAAATCTGCTTCCCTTATTCTTCTTTAGGAAATATCTAGGGCTATTGGAAATATGATCAAAATCAGCCTTTCCAGGATCATTAAAAACCCTGTAGAAATGTTGACTTCAGCTCTATGTATGTACAGATCACTTTCGTAAGAATTGGAGTTTCTAAGATGCTGGATCTTACACTTTATGAAAATGGTCCATCTTCCTTTCTGGCAAGTTTCCTTGTATGTCTCTTTGCAAAGTTTTTTTTTAATATTCTTTAGAATGACTTTACACATCTTTGTTAAACTTCTTTCTAGACACTCAAATATTATATCACACATGCTATCTTTTTAAAATTAATGTCTTGATTGAGGTATAATCTATAAACCACAGAACTCACTTATTTAACTTCCTTGAAGTGTCCAATTGTTTTAATATATTCACCCTCATCTTTAAGTCTAGAACATTTGTATCAACCCTCCAAAGAAGCACTTTTCCATCAGCAGTAACTCCCCCAAGTACTCAGCCCCAGGCAGGAAGGAGGGAGGGAGTAAGGTAGTGAGGGAGTGAGTGCCTGTCTTGCCCAGGCAACTACCCAGCCCCAACCTTTGCTTTTTGCTTTATTTTGGTTTTGTTTTCCCCTCCCACCTGTAAACTAATCTCTGCCTCTTATATCCTCCTCCATGCTAGTCATCGCGCACATCCTGGCGGGACAACTTTTTCCAAAGAAAACTACGTTCCAACACTTCTCCTCATGGTCCCTGGGGAATCCAGCTGTTCTCCCAACTCAGTTTCTATGGGAAATTTGGCTGATGACTCAAGCACCTTCCAAACAAACTTTGGGGAAGCAGCTCTTCCCTGAGTCGGGAAAGGCTGCTTCTGGGTGTTTGGTTCACTGCAGATTGCTCAGAAAGTAAACACAGCCGACCTGATTATTCCTCTCCACTTCCTCCTGAGTCAGAGTTATCTCAGGTTAACTCAGGGAAGAGGCTAAATTAAACCTTGAAACCAGGCAGCCTCAGTGACAGCGCTTTGTTTTGCTTGCGTGACCGGAGGAGCTTGCTGGTTTGAGGGCAGCACTAATTGTGTCTCTTTAGACCAACCTTGGTGTTCTGGTCCCTGCCCTGGGGAGATGGAGAGGCGAGATCCCCTCCTGCCCCACCCAGGACATACTGGTCCCTTCAGCCACTGTCAGGCACCGCGCTTAGTGATGGAGACTCAGGACTTGGAGCCAAGTTAAAGCAACTGTAAGAAAAAAGAGACCCTTGAAGAGACAACTGGTGTTTGGAGAGACATCTGCCCAGAGCAGAGCAGGGGATGGAGATCTAAGGTGGGCTTTTTGTGACTTTGGGCAAAGATTGGGCTATGGGGTCACAAAATCAAAGAGATCAGCTGAGCACTTGCAGACCAGCAGGTGGATCCAGCTGCTGGGAAAAGCTGCTTCCTGCTATCTACTAAAGCTGGGCTCACACATACCCTATGACCCAGCAATTCCCCCTGGGAGTACGTAGCCAACAAAAAATTGCACGTATATGAATTTGACATCAAAAGAAAAAATTGCAAACCAATATGGAACTCATCCTCATACGCATACTGCATTATTTTAGGGGAAATGTGGTAATAGGATAACACATCTGATAAAGCTAGTACAGGAATATGCTTAATGGTGGAATTTAGGGGATGTTGCAGTAAATATTTTTTCAAATTGACTGTGAGAAATTTCATAGAAAATGGAGGGAATGCGTATGTGTGTTCGCCAACAGACATGTGCAAGAATGCTCCCAGCAGTGCGCTGTCCTGAAACGAAGCAACCCGAACGCCCGTCCTCAGTGTGACGCCATCTGGGGTGCTGTTCGCGATGAGAATGAATGAGCCCCAACCACACACAACAGCAGCGCGAGTAAATGTCAGAGGCCAGATTCAAAAGTGGACTCACTATATGACTTCATTTCTAGAAAATTCACTAGCAAGACAGTCTCACCTCTGTTGTTAGAAGTCAGGAGAATGGTTTTCAGGGGAGCAGAGGAAGGGCTGGTGACTGGTATGGGACACCATGGGGACCTCCTAGGCTACTGGAAATTTCTGTGGTGCTTGTTAAACAGATGTGAACATTTATCCAGCTGTGCACTTGAAGTTTTGGTCATTTTCCTATATGTGCGCTATATATCGTTAAAAGCTATAGTGGGGAAAAGGGAAAGAAAACCAAACAGATCCAACTAGAAGCTTTGCCTAACTTAGCTATGGGGGTAAGGAGCCACTTAATGACCCTGCAGAGAAAGCCAGAGCTGTAAAGGAAATCTCCCTTTTGTACATTCACGTGGGTGTTCGTGTTGCCTTAATTACTCCAGGCTTCACTGACATCTCTCCTTCACATCGATGAGTGTTGACAGATACTGTGTCCCAAATCCAAACTTGATCCACAGGACACGACTGCTCTTTCAGGGGTTCATGTGTCCAGAGGAAGGGCCATGCAGGCATTTTGCTTTGCAACCATACACCCAGCCTTCTGGGATCCCTTATAATCAGTCCTTGATCTTTGCCCTCATATAGTCTTTGATTCCCCCCCATGTTAGTTAGGGGGTCTCTAGAGATGCAGAGCCAGTAATACATGGATGATAGATAGGTAAATAGATAGATAGATAGAGAGAGAGAGAGAGAGAGAGAGAGAGAGAGAGATAGAATAAAGTGATTTGTTACAAGGAGTTGGCTTGTGTGATTATGGAGGATGAGTCAGCAGCCAGGAGACTCATGGGAGCCGATGGTTTAGTTTCAGGCCAAAGGCCAGCGGGCCCGACACCCAGGAAGAGCGACTGTTTCCGTTTGAATCCAAAGACAGAAAAAGCCAGTGTCCCAGCTCGGATGCAGTCGGGCAGAAGCTACTTCTTACTCAGCCTTTTCCTTCTAGTCAGGCTTCAACTGATGCGACGAGGCCCACTCATAGTAGGAAAGCAATCTGCTGGCATCAGTCAGCTGCTACAAAGGCTAGTCTCCTCCAGAAACACCCTCACAGACACACCTGGAAAGGTTTTCACCAAATGGCTGGGCACCTGGTGGCTCAGTCAAGTTGACACATCAAGTAACCATTACCACCCAAGAGCCCGGGAAACCTCAGATGCTAATTAGTGGCTCACTGTCTGATGGAGGGAGTGCAGGGGAACTCACATCTTAGCCCAGCAAGTACACAGTCTGTTACCAACACAAACACATGGGTCATATTTTATATCTGGTATGCATTAGTAATCTGTAATAACAAAGACTTTAGCTCCCACGACCATTTTATTGTCTTAAAAATAAGCAGAAATAAGTTAGTTATCACAAAATATAACGTACATGCAAAAGAATCTCTGACACAAACACTGCAGGTTACAGGATGATGATGAAAATGAACACCCGGGCAGCCCCTCCCAGTTTGGCGCCTGGAAAATGGTCCGCATCTTTGAACTTCCTTGCCGCTCCTCCCAGGGACCCCCCCCCCCAACCCCTGAGGAAGCTGCTCTCCTGAGTTACTCCTGTGTTACTCATTCCTTTGTTTTTATTTATTTATTTATTTTAAAGATTTATTTATTTTATGCATACAAACTGGGGTACAGACCAGAGGTGTGGGGCAGCGAGAGGGTTCACCAGAGACAGAGCGGGGAGCAGAACAGGCAGATCCACTGAAATACACTGCTGAGGAGGCGAAGCAGGAGAGGAGAGGTCTGCCTCGCCATGTGGGAATCTCCCCGGCTGGGCGTCAAACTTGCGTCGCAGCTACTGACAGCTCCACGGCGCAGCGCTTAACCACTGCGCCACCAGGGAGGCCCCATTCCTTTGATTTTAATAAAAACCCACATGTGTATCTCTAAGCAATATATTGCTTGGTTTTCCCGAGTCCAGCCGCGTGAGTGGTCTCGTCGTCCACGGTCCTTTCTGGGATGCTGCTTCAGTCTTTGTGATCTGTGGGGGCTTCCTACACGGGGTCACACGGGGCTGCTGTCCTCTCACTTCCCGCTGTGGAATATTCGTTGTGGCACATGCCCACTGCACAGACACCTCACCGCCCCTGCTCTGCTTCTGGTGCTCGTGTAGGCACCACTGAGGAAGCTTCGGGCTTGTAGGTGCTTCCTGCCCTGGTGTTCAGGTGTGCAGGTGCTCTAGATGCACCGGGCAGGTTTTCTAGGGTGCACCCCTGAGACAGCAGAGGCCACACTCACGTGTAGAATATGTCTCTTCTCTCTTTTCCAGGTAGTATTAGAAACTTGCCAGAATGATTACAACAACCGATGGGCCAGTTAGAGGTTAGGCGAGTTTCCCCTGGCGTCCTCCTCACCCTCTTGCCATCCTTTGGGTCTCAGTAAATGGCCTTCCCAAGGCCCAGCCCCCCCACCCATGTTGCCACCAGCACGCAGAGAGGAGCATGGCTCCCCGCTACGCACTTCCTGCACACACAGGACCGCATGTTTCTCGGGTGTGAGGCAGTGTGTGATGGGTGTAAAGCTGCCACCACTGAAGGGGACACGCGTCCTGTGGCCCATGTGAAGCTGTCCCATTTCCGGTCCAAGGAAAAGTGGGAAACAAGCTCAACAGAGTAAATGGCACTGACTGACTCCTGGGGTCCCCTCTGTACCCCGGTGTCAGACTAGCCGTCCTTGAGATTGACCAGCCCTGCTCTGCTATTTCCCTGCAACCAAGAGGTTGTGCCCCGAGGCTGGGCCCATGGGGAGCTTTCCCTCCCACCCCTGAGCTAGCCCCCGGGCCTGACCCCTCCCACGGCTCCACCCGGTTATGGAGAAGATGCTTTGCCAATGATAATATTTTGTGCTGCTTCTTTCCAATTACAGGTTAGCCTGGGGAGGAAGATAAAGACACTTGCAACCAAGATGGTAATCACAGGTGGAAATGATGATGATAGAGGAAGCCAAGAAAAAGAGAGTAAAGAGGAGAGCGTGTTGGCCATGCTCGGTATCATCGGGACCATTCTGAACCTAGTTGTGATCATATTTGTGTACATATACACCACGCTGTGAGAGGCCCAGGGGGTCCTTAGAGGCCTCGGGGTGGCCAGAAGATGGGAGTCCTGCGTGTGCTCCCCTCCGTGACCCAGCACACAGCGGCAGGCACTTGACCGCACACAGTATACTCGATGCGATGCACCTTCGAACTTCCTAGAGGTCACAAAATTAAACCAATCTTGCTGCGAGGAGCAGACACTAAAGCACAATGAATCCAACAGAACTCACTCACACAACCAGGAACTCAACGTCTTGGGCCCGGGAGACCAGCCTGGACGCCATTGCTCGCGGGTGGGTGCCGGAATCCGTCATCCCGATTGCTGGGAAGACCACGCGTTTGGAAGGAGGCACCGGCCTCTGCTTGTCAGCGCTGCTCCCGGGACACACGTGCTGTCCCCACGCAGCGAGCTGTGTAGTATGAAGCCTCCAGGGCGGTCCTTTGACAGGCATCCACTCATCAAAAGTGTCTAAACTCTTTGATACCAGGGAGATGACTTATTTTTCTTTTTTCATTGGCTTGACGTGTGTATCTGTTCATATCAAGGTTTATAAATATATATTTTTAATAAATGTGCTCTATTTTTTAGCATGAACCAAATATTTGGAGAGGCGCTCCTGGATTCATAGAGCTTTCCTTGGTCCTATCTGCTTCATCCCTAGACTGCAGACGTTGTGTCGTGTAACCATCCCAGGCTTACCCCCCACCCCCATCTCCTGTCTGGAGGATATTTTTCCATAATACCAGCTGTGGTCTTGGTTGGTGCATGTTTTAGGATTGTCCGTTGAGTGGCTTTTTGTTGTTCTATCAGAGATATAAAATGATTTGGGCATGTGGACCTTAGGTGCACCGAATCCTTACTGAGAATTATGCATGATCAAGGGCTGAGTGATGGATCAGCTTTAAAAACTCTCCAGGACCACTGTCAGGGAGAGCGGGGCTATGTCTGCAGATCAGCTCTCTGGTGGAACCTTCAGCTTCCCTGGGCGGCTTCCTATTATTTCATTCCTTTGTCCATTCGTTGATATGACGGCCAGGCACGGTGAGGGATGGGGACGGGCAAGGGGGGAAGCTCGCAGTAGGTGCATAATTCCTTCCTTGGGGAGCCCCCCGCCCCCGCTAAAGCAGGTGGGGGCCGTGACTCCCCCAGGGAGTGCCCCTTCTGGGCTTTCCAGGCTGGGAGGACTCCCCTGTGACAGGTAACTTTGCAAGGGCGCTAGGAGGGCACCTAGCGATCGCTGTGCTTTGTAAAGCCCCTGGTTTGCACCCCCATGAAGCTGCTTCTCCCTGGCAGGGGTGACTGGGTGAATACGAATGTGCCCTGCTCTCGCCTCTCAGATGAGCCTTTTCCTGGCAGCAGTGGCGTGGCCTTAAAAAAGGGTCAGAATTTATCTGCTCGCACCATATGCGCAAAGGCAGCAGCAGCGGCCTCCTTGGCTTTGAACGATGCCTAGGAAGTCTCTGCTGCCAGATTTCTCACTCGCCATGTTCTAGCGTCTGAAATTCCACCGTTCGAGAGTCGTTTCTCAGGCTTCTCTGAAGACCAGGCCTTTTATACATCAAATGTCCCTGAGCATCTGGCTCTGACATTGATTCATCAGGTGTTTTCTCTTCCCCACCAGAAGGAAGGAAGCCGACGGCATTTAGGGCACACCGCATGCCACACGCCCTATATTCCTTATGCCGCTGAACCTCCGGAGTTCTGGGAGGGAGGGAGTCTTCCTCACATTGTAGAAGGAAGGGGGACTCCCCATGACTACACGGCAACAGGCAGAGAGGACTTAAACCCTGTTCTGTCTGATTCCTGGGGTCGGGCTGCAGGGAAGGTCCTGGGGGTTCCGCTGCTTCCCCCAGGATCTGGGGGGAAGAGAGGAAATGAGGGATGGAGGGCAGGAAGGGCTGTCCGGGGTCGGGATGGCTTTGCTGAGAACCAGCTCTGCACCCCTCCCTCCTCCTCCCCCCAAAACCTAAACAATCCGGAACTCCTCAGATACTGGCAGAATATCATACAAATAAGGACGAGGGACAAGAGGAGGCTGGTGCGGAATGCGGGGGGCTGTCAGGGAGGGAGCGGTGCCGCAGGCTTTGTGTGCGTCTAGAAGGACTGTATGAAAATTCTGAGCAGTAAACGGAGTAAATAATAAAGGTGCAATGGAAAAAAAAGAAACTCTGCGCGTGCTTTTGTTCCCCAACCCCGTGGCATTTAAAAATGTCAGTACCATTCCTTTGCCGCCACTTATTTTTTATTTTGTTAACAAAAACCAAACTGGACGTGACTGTTAAGCCTGAAGTGTTTCCCTGGGATTGGAGAAGCCCTGGGTGATTTTTCATGTCCGCTCATTTGAAATTCATTAAGGAAAACACTCTTTCCAGCCCTCTGACCAGCTCCCGGGGGCTTCTCCCAGGTGGTCCTAAGCCGCTGCTTGGAGTAAAGCCTCTGTCCAGTGGGCCCCGAGCACAGGCAGCCCCCGACCCAGCCCTCCCACGCCTTGAAGACGCCCGAGAACATGAACAATGCACAGCTGCCCCCACCTGAAGGGCCTTGGTGATGTGTGGCCGGGAGAGGCGTCACCTGCCCTGGATCTTGGCAGTCAGGTGTGCTGAGCCCTTTGTGGCCTTGGCAGCCATGGCAGAACCCAAAACAACCCCAGAATGGATGCTTCGCCCACCCTGGGTGAACCCCCTGACAGCAACCCCCGAGGCCCACGTGCTCCTCCCACCAGGTGAGGGGACAGGCGTGGGAGGCTGGTGGCCGTCCAGGACTACGAGGCTGGGACCCAGCCTTCTGGCCTAGCGTCAGCCTTTTAGCTCATGGCCACGTCTGTCTGTGCGGCCCAGGCTGTGGGTCGGGCCCCTGGAGCACTGGGCTGGTTCCGTTGCAGCTCGTGGCTTCCCACTGAGGCTGCCTGGCCCACAGTGCAGCCGCGCCCACAGCTCAGCTGGACAGAGCCTGGCCGCTCTGTCTGGGAAGGTGGCTCTGAGGCCGCATCCCGGCAGTGGGGGGCCCACACAGTGGCGGGGTGGCCTAGTGCCTTGGGGCTGCAAGTGCTTGCCCTTGGCCGGAAATCACGGCCTGAATCCCCTCTCTGCGCCTGCAACCTGGGGACTGGGTTTCCCTCGCCCGTCACTGGGGAGCCCCTGAGCTGCATCAGGTCGGTCTGCTCCCCTCACTTAACTGACGCAGAAAGTGGAGTCAGCCTGGCAGGTCCCGAGGACCGTGACATCACACCATGGAGTGGGGCCTAAGTCCCAGGCGGGGCTGCCTCAGCGTCCCAGCGCCCAGAAGCAGCGCCCAGGGGGCACGGGAGGGTCGGAGAGAGGGCGAGATGCCCGGAGACTGCCAAGTCCAGTGAGAGGGGCCCGGCCCGTGAAGGCAGAGGAGCGACTGCGGCACCATGGCTTTTACAGGAAAGTGTGGGGGCCACGAAGTCGGCGAGGCCGAGCCAGGTGGAGTCCCCATACCACACAGGCTCCCGGGAAGGCTGGGGAAAGATCCGTCGTGAGAATGTGTTAAGGTTCTGGTTACTGAGGGCTGGTCCACGAGATCTTTCTCCCACCCCTGTTTCTGATTTCTGGGCCAAGCAAATTCCTGAGCCCTATTCTGCCTTGTCCCCAGGAATGTGGCACCCGAGCCCCCAAGCGCACGGGGAGGCTGGAGAGACACCTTTTATGCCAATAACCCACCGGGCCCGGTGATTCAGCCCCTTCTTACGAGTCTTCCCGTCAACCACATACAGTCACACTTGGGAGAAAGCAACAACTTTTAAAATTTTTATGTATTTTTTAATGCAAAATAGTCCCCAAATATCAGTACCCAAGACCCCACTGTTCCTGTTTTGTGTATAAATGACCAACCTGGTGGCCCAGGGATCTGGTGAGAGCCTTTTCCTGCATGCAACAATGTTGATACTCCGTTGCCTCTAGGGGGCGTACTCTTGCTCTCTGTCCTTGAGTTCCCGGTGGCCAGCACCCCACATTTCTGTTACTTGCTGCATGGGGAGACATTCCAGGTGGTCATTACAGGTGGCCCTCCCAGAAGGCCCCCCAAACATGTCCCCATGGGGAGTAGGTTGAAAGTTATAATTTACATCATTGTGCCAGACTGAGATCCCAGTTCCCAGGCACTTTTTCTAAATGTGCTTCCTTCTCAGTGACTTTGGCCACACCCTTGAGGGCTGTGCCTGGTCTGCTCTGTAACCACAGTGCACTTCCCTGTGCACTGGCTGGCAGGTCCTTGGGTTCCTGGCAGTGTTTGCCCTAACCCTGAGTTGCTCTCAAAAGCATACTGTGCATTACACTGACGGTCCCCTCAGTCCCTCCCTGCCCCCTCTGTCCATCCCTCCCTTCCTCCATCTCTTTCCTCTCCTCTCTATCCCCTTCTTTGCTCCCTCTCTCCTCTAAGCACCAGACCCCAGACCTCAACTCACTTTCCTCTGAACTTTGCCCTCACCCCTGCTTATTCATTGAGCTCCTTTTTCCCAAGAGCTGCCACAGAACATCAGAAAGCCCCCCTGCCTCCTTGTTTCATTTTTCTCCAAAGAACACCGGCCTTTTAAGCCCATTTCAGCATCCCAGACTGGCATATCTATCTATATATAATGCCACACATCGGGAAGAGAAAGTTCCAGAGGCCAAATTCCTGATCCCTTTTCTGAGAACACTCTCCTAGAGGGTCCTGTGGCCTCAACCTCCCTAAAGGCGGGTTTTCTATCATGAGATATCACCAAAAATATCTCCCTGTGGGCTGAAAGTTCTTTGCCATCACTCTATGATGATTCTTGCCTCTCACGGGAAGCAGATGGAATGAACAGATTTAATATTTTCTGTTGCTCATATGCAAGTTACACAACACTGTATTTACTTTTCTCCATATTGCCGTGATAAATAATAGCACATAGTGGCTGTACATTTGACATCACTAGACTCTTTGTTGAAAGGCAAGCTTGTTTACTCTCTCCATTTCTACTGGAGAATAATAGGGAGACTTTTGCAGAATGAGAGATACGAATCACGGCTGAATGGCGAGACTTCAACACCTGGGCATTCGGCTCTGCCCCAATTCTGTGTCCCATTCAGAGAGTAGAGGCACCCCTCCCTCATTCCAGTTAAAGACAGGAAATCATGGGGTAGCAGCCAAATGGTCCTAAGCATCGCAGTGACTAAAAATTAAATAATAAAAGGACAACTCTGTTTCACTGGGACTAAAGGAACCAGAGTCAGCAGAACCAGGAAGTGAGTCAGCCTCGATTCTGGCAAGATCCAGGGATTAATCCTCAAGTCTCCCTCACACATAAGCATCTTCCTTAGAAAGGGTCAAGGTTAGAAGAGGAACAGTGAGGAGGAACCTCTGATCCAGACGGCATTGCTAAAAAAAACGAACCAGATGGTAGAAGGCGGAGCTTTTCAAAATCTACCCCCTGAGCGGGGCTGATGGGAAATAGGGGTGGAGCTGGGATTTGGGGGCAGTTACGCTGCTGGGGCTTTAAGACAGTTGAACTGCTGGTGAGGAGGCATGTCCTAGAGAGGACGCCTCCCTGCCCCGTGCAGCTTTGGCTTGGACCTCAGTCTCTGCTTAGCACACGCTCTGGGGTGGGACAGATGGTATCTGGCCGTGAACCAGGCTATAATTCTCTCTCTCTCAGCTCTCATTTTTCTTACTCCTTGTATAAATAGATCCTGTTATTGTTTCTTTCCATGTGTCTGCTTTGGGTTTGTGTCCTGGGTTCGTAAGCCCCAGGCCTCTGGGTTGTCCTGTTTCACTTTTACTATGAGAGGCCAAAGGCACAGACTCAAGTTCATCCCTGTGCACCAGCCACAAAGCAAAGCTGCTGAGGGGGCTGCAGGCTTCTGAGACTCTGGTGCAGCCCAGGACAGGTCCCCATAAGCCCACACGGCCCAGAATAAACCTGCAGGCTCCACTGGAGTCCACCTGTGGTTAGCCTCTCTGTCTTTGGTCAGCCCCAAGGACACACGTATGACCAGCACGTAGCACAGGAGTCAGGGTGGTCCTCCCTGTGTCGTGCCCCTACCTCTTCCCACCGTCTGAGCCCCTGCTCTCCCAGACTCCGCCCAACAGGCTGGCCGTGATCTTTATTTGGTGACTTTGTTTTCAGTTTTAAAGAGCTCGCTTTCGTGTTTTTGGTTCTGAAGACTCTGCTGTAGAACTTTGGGCTCTACAGTTCTGAGTCTGTGCCATGGTATTAAAGGGACGTGTAGCTCTTCGGTGGGGTGTTCTGGTTTAACATGGACATGGTCACCTGCACTTAACAATAGTTCTTCTAATCCACTCCTTCCAGAAAAGCCCATGGGTGACTCTATTGCCTGTGGGTGCTTGAGAAGTAAACGGGTGCAGGAAGCCCACCACTCACTCCTCCCCAGTGACCACTCGCCTGCCTTTTCTGAGGCCCAGGAAGTAATTCAGAAATGGGGGTGGGGTTCAGAACCAGAAAAATCTATGTTTAAGTACCAACTTAGTCACTGATTGATCTTGATCTTAAACCAGATATGATGTTTCTGAACCTTCATTTTCCCTAAGTTCAACCTTACATTTGATACAGTCCCTGTCAAAGTTCAGCAGTCTTTAGGGATAATAACTGACAAGCTGATTCTAAAATTCATATGGAAATTCAAAGGACATATAAAAAACAACTTACTGTTATTTATTTATTTATTTATTTATTTTTGCATAGAAGAACTGAGGTGTAGACCAGAGGTGTGGGATGGTGAAAGGATTCATCAGATACAGAGTGGGGAGCAGAACAGGCAGTTCCATTGAAATCCACTACTGAGGGGAGCAGCGGGCAAGACAGGAGAGGTCTGCTGCGCCCTGTGGGTCAGCTCCCTGGCCAGAAATCAAATTCAGGCCATAGCAGTGACAACGCTGAGGCTTAACCCCTAGGCCACCAGGACGACCCCCAAAATAAATTTTTAAAAGAAGAAAACGTTTAAAGATTACAAAACTCATTCTAAAGCTACAATGAATAAGATGTGGTAATATTGGTATAAAAATGGCCAAGGGATCAATAAAACCAAATAGAAAAGCCAGAAATAAACTAATATTTAATAAGATAATTGAGTTTTGCAATTCAATGGGAAAATTTAAATTTTCAAGTGAGATCTTCTCAAGTGCAATCAATTGAACATCTAGATGGGAAGAAATTTGAGTCTTGACTCTCCATCTCATACAAATAATACAAAATTGCTTGACATGATTCAAAGACCAATGCAGAAACTAAAATAGAAAACTGTGCTAAGGGCCTCCCTGGTGGCACAACGGGTTAAGTCTCAGCGTATGAAGCTATCCGCAGCCACTGCAGCACAAGTTCGATCCCCGGCCAGGGAGATTCCCACATGGCGCAACAGACCTCTCCTGCCTTGCCTTCTGCTCCCCTCAGTAGTGTACTTCAGTTGCTCTACCTGTTCTACTCTCCGCTCTGTATCTGGTGAATCCTCTTGCCACCCCACACCTCTGGCCTACACCCCAGTTCTTGTATGCATAAATAAATAAATCTTAAAAAAAGAAAACTGTGCTAAGAAAATAGAAAAGAATATCTGTTCAGTCTTGGGATAAGCAGGGACTTCCTAGACAGGATGTAAAAAACACTTTAGAAAGTAATAAATTGATAAATTAGACTTCGTAAAATGTAAAAGTCAGCAAAAGGCACAATTAAGAAATGAATAGTCAAGACAGATTGAAAGAAAAAAATCATGATACATTTATCTGCCAAGGGTCATGGAATCAGAATATATAAAAATCTTATATAGCTCAATTATAAAAAGAAAGACAACCAAATTTTAAAAAATGAGCAAAAGACACGAGCAGACATTTCATAGAAGAAAAAGTAAAAATGGCCAATAATAATGAAAAATTCATGACTCACCAAGAAAATACAATTTTAAAATGTCACCTACATACCCACATTCTGAGCAATTTTTTTTCCATCTTGTTTGTGTCTTATGAGTGTCCAAAAATATTTGTCAGGCTCTTTAAGATGTCACCCACAGTGGAAGGCTTAACTAGTTTTATAACATACAGATCTCATTACTCCTGCTCTAAAATCTAAGCTGTCATGTGTTCTAAAAACCATCCAACTTGAGATCCTGCGAGCTGGAAAGAACTGGGTATTTTCCACATAAGCTGCTTTCTTTTATGTATCAAACTTGTTTTCTGTTCTGCGTTAAGCACATGCTTCTGATCTGGGTTCTAGACTATGTTGATATTAAGACTCCAGCTCTGGTCTTGCACTTTCGGTCTTAATTCCAATTAATTCAGTTAGAGATGCTGGAAGCTCTTCCGGCATCGGGCAAGCTAGCAATAGTTTAGGTAGGAAAGTAACTGAAAGACAAAATTTTATTTCACAAAACTCAAGACTACTGCACAGAGTCTCCCCATTCTGTCAGAGTCTGTGTGCAATGGGAAAGGGGGAAGGAAAGTTCCCGAGAACCCAAACATTAGTTTCCCTCCCCAACCACCCCTATTTAACCTGATTACAAAATGCAGATTTCCCTTTTTCCCGGTGGCTGGCGGACCTGCTTCAGCGTCCTGGTCCCTCACCGACTGGTGTGCACGGACCATGACTTACAACCACGTGTAGAGGCACCGTCAGCACTCTGCAGAGTCCTCTGCTCCTATTTTACTGCTGGGAGTCAGGGAAGTCACACTCTGCGGAGGTGGCATGACAGATGAGAAGAGACTCCCCACCTTCAGAAAGACACAAGGTGGCAGGACCCAGCCTGGCACATCTGCCTTCTGGGCTTGGTGGCGAGCTGCCTTCCTCCGTGGAGGATGTGGTGGCCAGCTCCTGGGAGGAAGATCCAACTCGTTTCCTGAGGCCACCTGAAATTCTGGCCTTCCTTCCCGCCAGGTAAAGCGATGTGTTTGTTTTCTTTGTTAACAGTTGGCCGCTAGGTTTTATGCCTTGTGAATCCTTATCCAAGCGGAGAATCTATACTGGCTCCTCAGTCTGGCACAGACCGTCGGGCATATAAAGACCTGGATTTGTTCCAAGCCCAGATTTGTGCAGACTCCTCCGAACATCCACCCACAGCCTCTAACTCCAGTTTCTCGGCACACTCGACCCCACTGGCTGTGTCACTTGTATCGCAGCAGTGAAGATGGACCTGGGCGGGGAGGAATGGGGCAAAGCCGGATGAATTCAAGTGGAGGGGCGTGCAATTTATCAGGGAATTCCACGGCACCGTATGACCAGCACCTCAGAGTTAATGCCCCTGGTTCAAATCCTATCTTACTACTCACCAACCAGGACACCTGGCAAGTTACTCAACCTCTTTCTGCCTTCATGATCTTCCCTGCCAAGTAAGAGTGTTAATAACAGAGGCACCCAGGGGAGGAATGGCAATCACAGGTGCTGCCAGGTGCCAGGACAGCCTGAGACTCCTTTCCAGTCTGCAAGGAAATGTAAAGAGTAACTCAAGAGTAACGCTTCCTCTTTTTTTTTTAAAGATTTATTTATTTATGCATACAAGTTGGGGTACAGGCCAGAGGCGTGGGGCGGCGAGAGGGTTCACCAGAGACAGAGTGGAGAGCAGAACAGGCAGATCAGAAACACACTGCTGAGGGGAGCAGCGGGGGAGGCAGGCGAGGTCTGCCGCACCATGTGGGAATCTCCCTGGCCGGGCGTTGAACCTGCGTCGCCGCTGCCGACAGCTCCACAGCGCAGCGCTCAACCGCTGCGCCACCAGGGAGGCCACGCTTCCTCTTTTGATCTCAGCAGAATGCACTGCCGTGGAAGGTCCAGAATGCTGCTCCCTCTGCACAGGGCAGGCCCCTGGATAGCTCAGCTCCGGGCTTCCTCTCTAACTTGGCGAGAAACTCCAGCTCCAGGCCTGAGAGGACAGGAGAGTCCCTCCAGTGGGGCCAGTTTCTCTCTGCCTCGGGGCCTTTGCACATGCCCTTCATGCATCTGAAACACATTTCCCTCACCCCTTCCACCTGCACCCCACTGTTAATCCTGTGTTTCTAGGCCACATTATTTCATTGTCTCTAAAAAGAAAAATTGCTGCCATTACCTGTGGCCTGCATCCTGTCAGGCACCCCAACTTGGAGGTGGCATACCGTGGGAGGTGAGTCCCTCAGAAGGGATGAACATCAGAAAGGTTGACAGCCTCTTAGCCCTGTGACCCTCTTTAGGACCTCATGTGCTCGGAGAATCCTCCCCTGCACCCCAACTCTTGATTATGGAACCTCTTTTGAGCTACCACACCCTCTGAGCTTATGCAGTGATTAAGTTGGACTCTGGAGTCAAAAGGCCTGGGATTTCATCTGGCTCCAGCCCTGCTAGTGCTGACGGCTTGCTCGATTGTTTGATCTCTCTGTGCCTCAGTTCCTCATCTCTATGCTGCAGAGAAGGTGGAGCACAGGCACCTACAGAAACCGAGATAGAGCAGGTTGGGTGTTCTGAATAGTGAGTGAGAAGGAATCAAAACGTTACTGAGAGGTCAGTGAGCGGCCTCGCCTGGGGACTCTGGAGGCTGGTTTGGCTTTTCACAGTTTATTCCAGGGCCTGGAACAGTGCCTGCCACACCACAGGCACTTCGGAGATGATTAGCCTGGGAGCTCCGGGTGCACCTATGTGCCCAGGAGTCCTCATAGTCATCTCTGAGGCTTAATCTCTCATTCCTGTCGCACAGATAGAAACTGAGGCACAGCAACGTTAAGGCACTCCCCAAAGATCATACCGTCAATTTTTGGTGGAACCTGGATTTGAACCTGGGCCTACTGACCCTGGGCCCCAGGCTTGTCCACAGCTGCTGCCCAAGCTATGGATGCTGTCCACGCTGCCAGTCCCTTCTTCGGCCCGCCCACTCTGGCCTCCACCCCGGGCGGGTCATGTTGTCTTTCTGCTTCGAAAGCTTCAGAGATCCTGAAACCTTGACCTGGCACGGCGAGTCCTCTGAGGACTGGAGCACATCTCCCCCGCCCCCTCCTCAGTGGAGCCCCTCAGCACTCTCTCGATACCTTCTGGGGGGCAGCAGTGTGCCTGCCTGGCCTGTCAGCATGGAGGGCTCCCAGTCTCCCTTCAGCTGGTGTCCCTGTGGGCACACCCAGCCGGCTCCGGCTGAGGCCCTTCTGCCCAGCTTCGGCCTGTCTCCGGGCGGGAGCTCAGTAAATGCTTATTGAGTGGAATTGATTTGAAACCGCGCCTGAGAGAAATCCACTGCCACTCCAGGCATCCATCGATTTCCTTTTCCTGCTCATAAATTAGCCTTTCATAAAAGGAGCGCTCGTCTGGGAGGCCAGGCAGAAATGCCCCGCCGTGTGTGCCCAGAACCCCGCCTCTGCTAAGGGCCCGCGCAAATGCCATGTGCTGTCATGTCGTGTGAGGCAGTTCCCTTCCCTGCCGAGCTCCGCTTCACTTCGGGAGCGCGGGCTCTTGCTCCAAGCCTCTGGGACAGTCACCAGGGTCAGAGCGTGTTACATCGGGTTTTAGTAGGGGGTGACCTGGGGAACCCCTCCTACTCTGGAGGAAAGCTAATTCTGTCTTCTCCAGATAGATGGGGGTTGGGGGCCTGGGAGACAGCACAACCAAGAATTTGGGGAGCACTCAGACCTGTGCTGAGCTGCTGCTGCCCACCCACCCCGTGAAGTCCTAGAGCGGCATGACATCAGGGGCAGGCTGTGGGAGACGAAGTGACAGTCTAGCCCCACCCTAAGCCAAGGATGGCACCTGCCACCACAGACGTGGTCATGCAATTCTGTGCCAAGGGCACATCCACCGTCTCATTCAAAACCACAAGATGCCCGGAAAGTGGCGGCTTTGATTCGCCCCATTTCCCAGGGAAAGAGAAAGAGACTTAGGTTCTGGGGCCTCTCTGGTGGCACAACGGGTTAAGCGCAGCACTGTGAAGCTATCCAGAGCCACTGCAGCAAGAGTTCGATCCCCGGCCAGGGTGCTTCCCACATGGTGCGGCAGACCTCTCCTGCCTCGCCCGCTGCTCCCCTCAGCAGTGTGTTTCCATCGATCTACCTGTTCTGCTCCCCGTTCTGTCTCTGCTGAAACCTCTCACCACCCCCCTCCTCTGGCTTACACCCCAGCTTGTATGCATAAATAAATAAATCTTTAAAAAAAATGGAAATACCCAACTTGCTAGGTAGTTGTGGAAAGTCAGGAGATGGGGTGCAACATCAGATGGCACCCTCTTACCGGTGACTGGACACCCAGTGTCTCCCAAATCACCCAGGTCCTCCCAGCACCTAGCACTCCCTGTTCAAGCTCCTCCTCCCTCCTGGCTGCCACCCTCTTCCTGGTCCTGCTCCTTGCTGACTCCGCCCCTCAGCACCAAGTGTTTCCTGTCTCTGAGCCTCACCTGCTCAGAGTGCCGGACAGTCACATCCCAACCCTTCCAGGACGGTGGTGGTGAGGCTTGGATGTGTGCTGGGAATCGCACAGCTCTTGTACAGATCAGCTGCGCTGTCCTCTGCGCGAGCTGAGAAAAGGACCAGCAAAAGGCCCATTTCGACATATGCTGAGCTCCCAAACAACGGAAGGTCTTTTTCCCACCCCAGATGCCAATGGCTGCAGAGCACATGCCCGCCCCGGAGGCTGGTGCGCGCCTCACTGTGCTGAGGCACCTCCAACCGCGGCTCCTTCAAGGGTGCAGCTGGGAGAGACAACGCAGCGAGGGGGCGAAAGTGCAGACGCTGCCCTTCAGTGCCACGCTTCGTGTGCCGGCACCATGCACGTGAGTGTGGCTGCAATAATCAACACGTCTGTGGAGAGGCATGTCCACGCATGCGGTGTGCGACTAGGGGGTCTCAAACAAGGGGCACCCTGATTCTGACCCCACGTCTGCTAACTGGGCACTGAGCTTGTTCAATCTCTCTACTGGCTTGTTCACTTATAAAATGGCAATAAGGGGCCTCCCTGGTGGCATTGAGGTTAAGTCTCAGCGCTAGCAAGTTATCGCCAGCCACGGTGGCCTGAGTTCGATCCCCTGCCAGGGAGATGATCCACACGGCACAGCAGGCCTCTCCTGTCTCCCCCTGCTCCCCTTAGCAGAGTCTTCAGTAGATCTTCCTGTTCTGCTCCCCACTCTGTCTCTGGTGAAGCCTCTCATCCCCCGCACCTCTGGTCTGTACCCCAGTTCTTGTATGCATAAATTAAAAAATGATAGTAATAAATGTCTACCACACAGGGTTGCTACAAGAGTGAAATGCCTGTGAGTATAAAACTAAAGACAGAGTTCGGATTACAGTAAGTGATCTGAGTTGTTTTTACTGTTAGCGAGCCCGGGGTGAAGGGGTGACACTTTGTGAGGCTTTGTGATTTGTGATTAGCCTCTCAGTATTACTGCTCCTTTACCCATCCTTGCATGCTAGTCACCTCTTGCAGGAATCCTGCTTCCCTGCCCGTGTTTTCCCAGGTGGGGCCCCCCACCCACACTGGACAATGAGTCCTCACATGATATCACGATAGGCTCTGCTGGGATACAACTGAATACGTTTAAACACTAAGCCCCCACTCCTGACCCAGCAGGCAGGGTTGGCAGGCTCCAACAGCTAAGGGAATGGATAAGGCTGCCTCGGAGACTAGGCCATAGGCTGACCCCCGGGACCAGAAGAACCAGCCCTGCAGGAATGCAGGAGCAGAGGCCGGACATGTTTCTATGTCAGAGGCCAGCCCAGGGGATAACTGGTGCAAACCGGAGCCCCCAGTTAGACAGCCCGAGAAGACAGAGTATAAAAGAATCTCAAATCCTCCTTAGGGCACAGAACTCTCCCGCCTCCCCGCTGCTCCCCCAGCAGTGTATTTCAATAATCCACCTATTGTGTTCTCCACTCTGTCTCTGGTGAATTCTTTCACCCCAGCCTCTGGTCTCACCCTGATCTCCCCAAAACAGGTTCTTAGAAACTGCGACTTTAACTAATAGCGCATAACAAGACCTGTTGGACCATAAGCTAATTCACATAAATAAGACTTAAGTTCTGCAGGCACATTTCGATCCCCAAAAACTCAAATTTCTAAATGAAAACCCAAAAACACTTCTAATATTAAAACACCATTTGTATTTGTTCGTTCATTTTCCAACCTGATTATTCCAGTTCAGGGTTGCGGGTGATCAGAGTCCATGCCAGCAGCTTGGGGCGCAAGGCGGGACCCCACCCTGGAAGGGGGCCCCTCCTCTTGCAGGCTCATCACACCCTCACCCAACTCACTGACTGGGGGTGCAGGCACAACAGTGAAGTGCAGGTGCACATCTGTGGAGGGTAGGAGGAAACTGGGGCCCCTGGAGAAAACCCAGGCAGACATGGGGGTTCGTGCAGCATCACAGGCAATGGCCACCCCAGGAAGGACTTTTCGTCCTCAACAGTATCGTGAAACGAGCTTGAGCAAAATGGCGTGTGCGGGCCGGCGGTCCTGACATAGTCTGTGTTTGGGGTTCTGGCATCTTTGCCCATCTGACACTGGGGCCCTCGGGAGACCAGCGACCTTCCAGGCAGCTCCTGGCCCGGGGTTTGGCCCGTTACGATCCTTCAGGACGTGGGAGTTAAACAGAATTTCTGTGAATGAGAAACAAAACCCACCTTGAGAGTGAAAGCATTTGCCAACCCAGGCACGTGCTGGGGAGATTTGCCAGCGTGTGGGAAGGAAATTAGCAAGATCTCCCTCCCCCAGCCCCTCTGAAGAGGCAGCTGAGATTTTCCCCTCTAAAGAGAAATGAATTCTGCCCAGAAATAAATCCCTAATGAGCCTCCCAGAGAGACCATTAGGGAACCCCAGTTCCTAGCGGCAGGAGTCCCTTCCTGCGAAAGCCCAGCTGAGTGGCTGCTGAATCTTCTCCTGCACAGCAGCCCGAGCCTGAGGCATGGCCGCAATTACAGGAGCGTAAATATTTCAGCAGCTCGGAGTCAGGCGTCTCCGCAGCCAACAGGAAGCTGCTTCTCTTGCTTTAAACTGCTTATTAAAACACAAGGTTAAATCCAGCAAGGGAAAACATTTTCCTGCCTTTTCCTCCAATTAGCCAGCTATTTCGATGCTGAAGCTTTCTTGCTTGAGCAAAACCTCTGCTTAAACTCTAGATGGAGGGGTTCCCTTTAGGGGGCCACGGGAGTTCCCAACTTGGAATCAGATTCAAGCCCCCAGTTTCTCCTGAGCCAGCTGTGTGGCCTTAGGTCAATCACTTGTCAGTTTTCTGGGCTTCAAGTTTGAGAAAATGGGGAGAGAAACCCCCCTGCAATTGCAGAGGATCGTGTGACGGGGACCAGAGGCGGCCAGCCCCAGGGCTGGCCCAGGAAGGGGAACAGCTTCTGCTCCACACTGGTGCCCCCATTTGTTCAGGCCCCAGGAGACCCTAACAAGGGAAGGGGCGTTCTTCCCAGCCCGGGGCGGGGTTCCTGACGATGCCTATTTGTGGCCGTCCTATTCCCCTCCCTTGAGCGCTCTAAGAAAGACAGGGCACAATTTATTGGCCAGTGAAAAATGAAGAGAGGCATTCTAGGCATGGAGATGGGGCTTCTGGGAAAGGAATCCTTACTTCCAAAAGGGCTAGCCCTAGGATGACACTGTCTTGTCAAGTCCCCCACCTGGCACCCACCCCGCACCAGCAACAATGACCTGGCAGCTGTCCCTCAGACCTCAGACCTTCCGCTGCTCTGTCCAGAGCTGCGCCCTGTTTGAGTGAACCGAGTGGACTGTCCGAGCCGTCCCTGAACCCCAGCAGCATGGACAAAAGTGCTTCTGTAGGCGCTTTGGGACCAGGGAGGAGACTGACGCTGGTGATGTTTCTGCAGGCCAGCTGCGTTTCAGGGACAGCCCCCTGCCCACGGGGCAGACTCATTGACCAGGTCCTGGCTAGTTCCACCCGCAACTGCCCCACCCCTTGTGGACTCGCAGCCCCACCTAGCCACGCCCACCAGCACACTCATGCCCATCTGTGCCCATGAAACAGACCCACTGACCTCAGGCCTGGCTGTGGCCCCTGAGCCAGCCCAGGCCCTGGCCCGGACCCTCTTATACACCTGACCTGGCTGCCCAGAGAGCAGGCAGAAGCATGCCCTTTCAGGAACCCCTGAGCAGGCCCTGGGACCCCGGTCTGATGTCCATCCCCAAAGGGCCTTGTAATCTGGCTGCAGCCCTCTCAGTCTCAGCCAGGAACACCCCACATGCACAGAGGACCCCATGACTTGCCGTCACTGTGTCCTTGATTCATGCTGCCTCTGAGGCCTGGATGCTCCCCACACAACCCCCCCTCGCCAGGAAAGGCCCCACGGGGGTTGGCCTCCTGTGTTTCTTTCTGCCAAATCAGTCTGCGTGGACGTCTCCAATGATCTGAATTTAGGCAACATTCTCAGCTGCTAGAACAGCTAGGTGATTTCTGGCTTCTACTTGGGGAAGAGACTGAAACTATGGCAATTTCCTCAAATGCAGGAAAAGTTTCCAAAATGTTGAGTGATATGACAAAGGTGCTCTGTTCCATCTCTCCCTGACTCTGAGTTCGCAGGGAGACTCCTCTTGAACAAGCTGACACTTTTGAGGAGATAGGCCAATTTGGGGGGTTTGTAGTAGTCCAGTAGACCAGAAAGAAATCTGCAGACTCGGGTTCAAGTCTTGGCTCCATCGCTAACCACGTGGGACCAGACATGAATGGGGACCTGGTGCTGTCCCCCAGACTCAGTGGAGTCAGCTTTTTGCCTCTGGACCCCCAGAGTCTCAGGCATGAAGTCAGCAGTGCTGGGTATTAGTCCAGGTCTGCCCCGAGCTGGCTGGATGACCTTGAGAATGTCACAGAATCTTCTTGGGCCTTGGTGTCCACACTCTGAGTGGATTTGCATCAGCTGGTGTCAATGGGTCTGTCCTGCCTCGTTCCTTGCCTCTAAAAACGGTGTCACACCCCGTAATTCTTCAGAGTAACTCTGGTTTGGGCAGCGATAATTCCTCATTTAAAGGTGAGGACTCTCTAAAATGCAGCCTCCCCAAGGAAATGTGAAACGTTCAGGCATCAGGAAACTTGCGCCAAATGTCCCCCCAATTAAAAGTGAGCAGGAAGCATTTTGCAAAGAAAGCATCACGTCAACACCTGCTGATAACACCCAACCTCTCCCCAAAGACGTGCCAGGGTCCTGTGCAGGGAGCTGCCCAGCTGACTCATCCACCCTGGGAAGAGGACATGGCCTTGAATGCCAGCTTCTCTCGGTGCCTCTGGCCCTGTGAGTCGGAGGACACGTCTGCTCTTCTCCCCTCTGATCCCTGGGGAGGGCTGCCCTCTGGCTCCTGGCGAGAAGGGCGATGTCTCCATCTCCCACGCTGGAAAACGCACGCGCTATGCACACAGCCGTGTGAGTTTTCACTTTCATGCCTCAGAGCGTAACACCTCGGTCCCAACTCTCAGGACCAGAGCGCAGGCTTCCCAGCACGTCAGTCCAGCAGACCTGGTGTGTGCTCAGCACCCAAGTGCCTGTCTGACTGGCCAATCCTCTCATACGTCCTGAGCCTCAGTTTCTCCATCCTGTAAAATAGGGCTAAAAATACTGTCCACAAGAATTAACAAGTGGCCGTGTGAAGTCCCTAGCCTGGGGTTGGGCACTTAGTAGGTGGTCAGGGAAGGTAACTTTCCTTTCTTCCTTCAATGCCCTGTTTCCTGGATGCCCCCTCGCTGCAGGGGTCTCCCAAGTGAGCCCCCCTCCTCCTATGCAGCCCTCCCTTCATTCCTGTCTGCCTGAGCCACTAAGACCCCTTCCACCCCTAATGGCACAGGACTCCCCCTCCTTTTACACCTGCCTTTTCTTCTAACCCCTCGGACCTCCCGCTGCTCCGTCCAGAGCTGCGCCCTGTTTGAATGAACCAAGTGGACTGTCCGAGCCGTCTCTGAACCCCAGCAGCATGAATGGCAGACATCATGAACTGCAGTGACTTTTGTTGACAAAACCTTAACTGAACAGAGGAGGCACCGTGGGTCCCCACGAGAGGGCGATGGTTCTAGTTCACACACACACTTCTCCCCCCGGGACCCCCAGGGCTGGTCTTGTTTGTGTCTTTGTTATGTCTGTGACCCAAAGCGGGTTCCTCTGTGTTTGCCTGACCTGCGAGTCAGCGACCCCACTGCTCTACCCTAGCGACCAGGAGGAGTCCAGACCACTGCCTGGCCCACATCTGCTGTGGGACAGTTGGGGGGCACCCCACCTTCCCGTGTCCCCCATAAAGTGAGTGTGTGGAGTAAATGGTTCGCGTCTGTGGAGCACATGATGGGTGAGATGCCACCTCTCCCATCAGCAGATTCAGTCATCGCTACAGCCGGGGAAGGTCTGCGACATCCCACAGACAGGAGAGGAAACTGAGGCACAGTACCAGGTCACATGCCTGTTAAGTGGTGGGGGCGGGATTTGACCCTTGGACCCTGGCATTACCCACCCCATAGAGCCTCCCAACTCCCCTACACCCCAGCTCCTGGCCACATTTTAAGTGGAAAGAACCTTCCGCGCATCCCAGCCATGTAAATGTGCTTGTGGCCCAGGTCTAGGGACCTCACCCCACCCCTAAAGGATACTGGAGAAATCATGAACAATCACTGGCTCCCACCTTCCTGCACAGGGTTGCACCACAGCAGTTTGGCAGCAATCACAGGTCGCGGGCTTTGGAGGCGGACAGAGCCCTTGCGTGCGGGCGCTTCCCCTGCCTGAAGCTCGGGGTCCCCACCTGTGGGATGGGCCTGACTCTATCCCGATGCAACTGCGGTGAGGACGAAACTGATCACATGTGCAAAAAGCTGAGCCAGGAGGCGCCACGCAAGCAGCTCAACAGCTGCAGAACGGAGACTCACTCCTGCCCTCACCTCATAAAGCAGGTGCAGCTGCTTGCTTAGGAAGGGGCACACCTCCTTACAGCTTGGGTGGCTTGCAGCCCGGTCCATTTCCCCTCTGGCCTCTCTTTCCCACTCCTCCACCTCCAATCTCTCCCTTCTGGAAAGAAAGCAGATTTTCTTCTTTTAAAAAAGGGGGGGGAGGCGCTTGCAGCATCCTTTTGCTACCTTCCCTCCAGCTGCTGTTGTCATAGTAACCACAGGCATCTGCCTTTCTCTCTCAGCTGCGCCTCCTGCCTGCCTGTGTGACTGGTCTTTCCCCTGCCTAGGAGGGCTCAGAAACCCACGATTAGGGTTCCCCTGTTTGTTCTTAAATTCCCACTCAGCTCTCCTCTCTTCATCTCGTATGCTTCAGAAGTAGGAAGGCCCATTCCAAACAGCTGCCCCAAAGGCAGTGACAACATTCATTCATTCACACATTCATTCACTCCACAGACGTCTGTGCCCCCCTGCTGGGCACGGGCACAGTACTAAATAGAAATTTGCCATTGCTAGAATGGATGAAGACCCTCATTTTAGAGTTGGGGAAACTGAGGCTCAGAAAAGGGAGGAGGCTGCCCAGGTGCTAGAGGGGGTGGGGCCCTTCTCCCCTTCCTGTTGGGAGTCTGGGTGAGTGCTGGGTTTTCATCAGCCTTTGCCAAGGCGGCCACACGCAGGCCCAGGCTTCCCATCTGCAAAGGCCATGGCACCCTCGGTAATGGGCAGCGCTGGCCAGTCTCCCTGAGAGCCCCCCTTGCTCCAGCCGCCGCGGAGGGCTCACAGTCCACCCTCTCTCCATCGGCCCACTGGCACAGCTAAGGCAGGCCTCCCTCTCTCTGGCAGTGACGTCCAGATGTTCGGGCACCCCGCCCCCGCGCTGCACCCAGCCCAGCGGCATCCGTGTGCAGCTCACCCGCCAGCCGCATCTGTGGGCTGACGTCACCGGGCTCGCGGCACCAGCCCCCGCCCCGCGTGTGTCTTCTGCCCATTAACATGCACAAGCCGTCGTCTCTCCCGCACCTCGAGGGTTTGCTGGGCACAGAACCCACTGGCTGGGGTGGGGGGAGGCGTCCGCGTACTGTGACAGCTGGCTGGAGGGGCAGATGGTCGCCTCGGGCTCTGACACTTGATCAGGAATCCTTAAAACTGAGCACCAGTTGTCAATTTGCTCGCTCTCCAAGGAGGGAAAGGGCCAGACGCCAGGACCTGTCAGGGGTCGGACGCTGACGTCGCCGTCACCATGGCCACCATTTACTGAGCGTTCAGCATGTTCGTTCTGCCGGGACCCGAGCTTCCGATCGCAGTTTTTATCACCCAGGCTTTCCGCCGCCTGGCGCTCCTTTTCCCGTGTCGGTCTCCTCCGGGACAGATAACTGCTTGCTACTCTTTCTGCAGATCCCTTGCGGAGTCGCTTCCGTAACTACAGGTGTATATTTAGAGTGACGGTTAGTGGGGATGTTATCACCCACTTTCCGCTATAGAAGGCAGCCCTTTCCCCGCCTCCTGTGCCCACGCTTCCTGCTCTCATCCTCCTAACGTGGCTGTTTCATCACCTTATTTCCATCAGCAGCCAGTTTGCGTGATGATGATGGGGACCGCAGAGCCAAGCCGAAGCTCCAGTGGCCAAGAGCACAAACCAAGCAGATCTCTCCCTGGGGGGACCGGGGCTGACAGGTGGCCCCAGCTGCTGCCCCTCCTGGCCCAGCCCCACCTCACTCCAAGGCCACATTCCTGCAGCCATGACTGAGGACAGGCCGCCCCAGAAAGATGTTGCCCCCACCTTAGGCAGCTACTGAGGACGAGTGACACCAGAATGAGAGAGCAAGGTATGGAAAACAGTAACAAGGGGTGCACCAAGTGGAGGTGGGAGGGAATCCCAGGGTGTGGTGGAGGAAGACCCCTAAGGGCAGCTGCTTGGCGGGACACACGGAGAGGTCAGTCCAGGTGGGAGTGGGGTCCTTCTCGGGGTCCCTCTGGCTAGAGAACCCCTTCACTCTGCTGCTCCTTTCTGGGAACTACACTGCAGTCCAGGCCCCTCTACCCTTTCTTCCTGCCTGCCCTGCCCGCCTCGCCCCACTCAGTTTCCCCAACTAGTCTCTCCAACATCTAATCCATCTTGTCTTTCTCATTAATCCTGGACTGTCAATCACAGTGCCTCTCCCACACCCTCTGTTCAGTTTTTTAGACACGCTGATCACTCATTCAGCCCTGACCACTGCTATTGTGTAAATTTCCTTCCCATTGTGTGTAAATATACCAGGTGATCTATCAATCTTATCTATAAGAAACTTCTCCAGGTGCCTTATAACCCAGTCCCACTTGGACTGACCTCTCCGTGTGTCCCGCCAAGCAGCTGCCCTTAGGGGTCTTCCTCCACCACACCCTGGGGATTCCTTCCCACCTCCATTTGGTGCACCCCTTGTTACTGTTTTCCATGCCTTGCTCTCCCTCGTTTTGGTGTCACTCGTCCTCAGTAGCTGCCTAAGGTGGGAGCAAGGGCTGCAAATCTTTTCTTTTTTAAAGATTTATTTTTTATTTATACATACAAGCTGGGGTACAGGCCAGAGGCATGGGGCGGTGAGGGGGTTCACCAGAGCCAGAGCGGGGAGCAGAACAGGCAGATCAGAAATACACTGCTGAGGCGAGCAGCGGGCTGGGCAGGAGAGGTCTGCCGCGCCATGTGGGATTCTCCCTGGCCGGGCGTCGAACTTGCGTTGCTGCTGCCGACAGCTCCACAGCGCAGCGCTTAACCGCTGCGCCACCGGGGAGGCCCCAAGGGCTGCAAATCTTAAACTTGTCTTTGGTCTGTTCTCATGTTTTATTGGCAGCCTGGCTGGCCGTGATCTTCCCAGCAGAAACCGTTTCCCTTCCGAGTGGAGAGCTTCGCCCCCGGTGCACCAGCAGTGTTGGTGTTTGGGAGTCTGCAGCTACTCTGGTTCCCCATCCCCCCCTGAGAACATTCTTCTCCCCTCTGGAGGCATGTGGGGTTCCCCCTTGCCAGCAGCAGCCTAGAACCCCAAGGCCATGAGCCTCAGGTGTGGGCCAGATTTCCTCCCTTGTCCTGGTTCTTGTCTTTTCAGATGAGAAGCTCAGCGTCCTCAATCCTAGCAGAAACCCCGAATTTTTGAAAGGGTGATTTCCTCCTCTCTGTTCCCTGTCTTCCTTTTTTGCTTTTATTCAGATATTGACCCTTCTAAACTGGTTCTCATGTTTTCATTTCACTTCTATCTCCTTATCTTTTTGTCTTTCCAGATTTTCCCACTTTTCCCCCTTGATGGACTTTTTCATTTCTTCTATGATAGTTTTTTAATTTCCAAAAAAGCGCTTGTGGTCTTGGGGGACCCTCTGTTGAAAGCGTGTCCTCTGCAAGACCAAGCTAGTCTTGACCCCGACTGTTCAGGCCAGTGAGGTCATTTATTCAACGCTTGCCCTTCTCAGCCTAGCTTCTGTGACTGTTGTTCTGTTCCAATAGCTTTCTTCCTGCGTGTGTTCTCAAGTTTTCTTGACTGATTGGTAGTATTTACAAGGAGTCATTAGAAAGATAAAAAGCTGGCAGGAAGTCTGGGCAAGGCATTGGGGGTGCTTGGTGATGGTTCTAATGTTGGGACATCGACTGAGCATTTTCCTCAGAAAATCTCAGTTCTTAACATTTGGGGTTCTTTTCTCCTGGGCTGGTTTCATTTCCAAGAAAGACCCCTAATGAATTTCTGGAGGCCAGCGGAGAAAGATGATTGGAGTTCCAACTCCAGCAGGAAACCTCTTCCTCCTGTTTCCAGAACAGATCGTATTTACAACCCCCTCCTCTAGACGAGGATCATGTAATCAGTAAGGATCAGTATTAATCATTTCTTAAGATTTTTTTCTTTTGTCTCAAAACAAGCTACTAATGCTTAGGATGGAAGAATAAATGTCAGAGATATGCAGATTCATCAAAAGCATTGCATTCAAGGCACCCTCTAATTTCACTAGTTTAAATTGTAGCCTGAATAAAGTCCTAGGTGGACTCGTGGACAGTGGGGCGAAGTCCCTCAGCCTGTTTCTGTCCTGATGATCCCTGTGCTCTCACTGTGGATTTGCAGTCTCCTGGCTCTGCGGGACTGTTTCCTGCTTCCCCACACACACGCCTACGGCTGTTCCACACTCAGCTACCTTTTTTCTTTTCGTGTTTTGTTTTGTTTGCTTATTTCTAAATTCCAGTTTCCTTCATTTGCTCGACAAACACTGGACCCTTGTTCTGGACCACTCTCGATGGCCACTGGGAATGCTGCAGTAAGACAGCACCCCCCCCACCCCAGGAGCTCACGGTCCCCAGGAGACAGAGGGTCAACAGCCTCTGTGGGGTGTCACTGGGGCTGGGATGGGGTGATAGGGACATGTAGAGGTTCTGGGAGGGCCCTCAGTGCAGCAGTGGGCAGGGAGGGAGGGAAATCACTGAACGCTTCCCAAGGAGGTCATGTGTAAACTAAATTGAGGAGGAGGATGAAGCCGTTGGTCCATTTGACACCTGCTCTGTGCTGAAGACTGAGACACAAAGGTTTTTTTTCATTATTATTATTGAGGCATAATTGACATATAACATTAAATTAATTTTAAGTGTATGATATAATGAATTCAATGGTTGTATGATTATGAAATCATCATCACAATAAATCTATTTGTTATTTATTACTATGTGTGGTTACAAATATTTTGTGCTTGTGATAAGAACTTTTAAGATCTACTCTTTACTGGTTCCTTTGACCTCTGGGGAAAGAATCCACCAGACAGCACCCGGTATAGCCGAACAGGGCAAGGCTTTACCAGAGACTCACCTGAGGGAGCCCGTGTGGGAAAGGAGACTTTAGCCTGGCTCCTCCAAGGGCATTAGGAGGAGATACTCGAAGGGCAGGTCCACCAGGCGGGGAGGGGAGGGCAGCTCACAGCCTGTCCTGGGCTCATCCACACCTCGCATGCGCAGAAGGGGAACCTTTCAACTGCGCCCACCTGGGCACGCTCGGCTTCCTCCCTCCAGGAAATTGTGAGCTAGTCGCTAGCCAGGACCGAAGGCCTTTTGTCTAGCATGGCGCCTCATGGTCAGTGCGGTGGCCGAATCGCCTGGACAGGGCTGCAGCCCATGATTCAGTCCACCTGTTCAAACAGGACTTGCGGCTGCTTATCCTATGAACTCTCAATTTCTTTCACCTGGACTGTCTCACTTTCCTTGCAGCATAAATGTGCAGCACATATTATGAACAGTAATCATGTTGCTGTACCTTACACCCTCAGGACTCACTTACTTTGTAACTGGAAGTCTGTACCTGTGTTGGCCCCCTTCATCCGTGTTGCCCACCCCCAACTCAGGTGTCAAGTTTTGATTCAGTTATTCATCCATCAGTCCAAATTAACATTCAGTACCCACCCCCACCACAGATGCCAGACCCCATGTGACTGTCTCCAGCCTGTCACACCAGCCCGGGGTCTCCCTATGTGCTCTTCTCTCTCAAGACCCCACCCAAAGTCACCTGCCTTCAGGGCCAGCCTGGAACCCCGATGGGGCAGTTCTACCATCTGCTACCTCCTCACTCTGCTTTCAGATACTCGTGGACCTTCCAGCCTTGCCTGATCCTCCAAGTGGTTTGTAAGAAAAGCATCAACCTCCAAAGAGCCACTTGGGAGTCCCTCCCTCCCCTCCCAGTGCGGGAAGGCTGCGCAGGGCATACGGAGTCGCTCTGATGAGGCAGGGAGATTGTGCGGAACACGCTGCTGGTGACAGCCTTGCCCAGGACAGATAATCCTGGAGAAAGCATCAGAGCTGACTCTGAGCATGACCTTGGACAAGACTCCTGTGCACTCCTGTGCTGAGCACCCACTCAGCATAATTAATTGGAAGCCCTGTCCTCATGCCTGACGGGCTGCCAGTGATAAATTATTTTAATATTGCAACAGGTTCTGAGAATGTGCAAAGTGATTAAAGAGGGGTTTTTAGAAACAGCGAGTTGTTTGTTTTCTGTGCTGTAATTGTCTGCTAAATGATTCGCCATAATTACATGTAACTTTCCATTAGGAGACAGGGAGCAATGGTGCTCCCCCAGGTAATACTTGTGTACTATAGAAGCAAGATGGAAAATCCTAAAATATAAACATAGTGGGGGCTGGGCCAAGCTGGGGCGTGTTAGAAAGTATCACGTAGGGACTTGCCCACCCAAGGTTTCTATCTTGTGCATGGTTCTGATTTGCAGACTAACCTGAGCTGACACACAGAGCTTTGGAGCAAGGTTTCCTCATAGCAGGATGTCCGGGGGGGTGGGGGATGCAGGCAGGTGGCTGGAGGGTGAGGCAGGCCTGGGTGCCAAGCCCCTGAAAGAATATGAGACACAGAGATTCTGTCTCAGTCACCATGGACCTTCCTGGGCCAAGGGCCCTGATCCAGAACCCAGGCCTCTCAGCCGCCGGGCCCCAGGCTTCCTGGCACAAAGAGCAGAACCCAGTCCTGAGCCTGCTCCCTTCTGATCGGCAAGGGGAGTCAGAGCTGGCCCTCAGCAGCCAGTCCCCACTGCTGCTCAGCCCAGTCACTGAGCTCAGAAGAGGCCAGATCTTTGAGTGGCGTGGAATGCAGGGCATTCTAAATGGGTGTTGGGGTTCGCCAAGTCCCTGAAGCCTCCATTCTTGCTAAAATTGGCTTTACAGGTCAGCACCACGGACAGTGACAATGGCTTCCAGAGACACTGTCTGGAGGCCTGGAAGGTCACGGAGAGGACGCTGGGGCCCAGAGGTCAGAGGGCACTTCCAGCATCAAGTTAGCCCCAGTTGCTCAGGTTTAGCAGCCCTGAGCTTTGCTTGTGTTGTGCAGCTCCGGGGCGCGTCCCACTGCCTGACCGTTAGCTCCCTGAAGGCGGGGCTGTGTCTCCAGAGCCCAGCACACCAGCCAAGAGGAGGCGCTTCGGTGCACCCAGGAACCAGGAGAAGCTGTGTCCTTGATGACACCATGGAACCGCCAGGCTCCAGCGCGCCCTGGCTTGGAATTCTGCAGTTTCCCGGCTGAGTGGGCCAGGCTGGGCTGGCTTGTCTGCCCCTTGTAGTTGGAACCCCTGAGTGGATACACCATGTTGCCTTGGTATCCCAGGGCCCAGCAGCCTGGCAAGAGCTCAAGTTCTCCAGCTGATTGAGGAATGGACAGGGAAGAGGGAGAAATCGGCCGTCGGAGGGAGCACCTCATCTGCCAGTGTGGGGTGGGTCAGAGGCAGGTAACGACCCTCCCAACACAGACTCAACAGTGGAGCCGGTTCTCACCCCAAGTCTCCCTGGAGCCAAGGGCCTGGCTTGTCTCTGCATCTGCCCTCTGGAGGCCTCGCCCCGTGGAGGGCAGTATTAGGAGGCACCACGTATTCTGTATTCGAGGTGTTGTCAGGAGATGTTTTCAAGGTAGACTTGAACACCCGCCCAGATGAGACCAGATCCTATTCCTCGTTGGCCTCAACCACAAAATCTAAAGCTCCGTTACTGTACACAGCCAGGCCTAGAGCTGGGAAAGGGCTGCCCAGGCAAGACAGGCAGGTCCCCACACCGCTGTGCTAACTCATCCAAAGGAAAGTTACCTTAGAATAGCGATTCTTAGCCTCTTTTGGGGGGACACACTTCCAAGACCCTGATGGAAACGTTGCCCTCTTCCCAGGAAGACGCCTTCAGACGCCACGGGCAGGGGTGTGGTGTGCGCCTCATCCAAGATGCCTCGGGGAGCAGAGGATGGAACGCGGGGGCCCTGGCGATCCCGAGCCCCAGCTCCCATCACGGGGCCATGCAGACCCCGCTGCCCGTAGACAGAGCACGTCCTTGGACTTGGGTGCTGGGTCCTCCAGGAGACCCAAGCCCAAGGCCATCTCTGCAGCCCTGCCCTAGAGCTTTCACCCTGCATCCCCAAAGCTGGCTCATTTCCAGGGGCCTCTGGTCCCTGGTAAAAGGACCCATGTTCCCAAAAAGGCTCCCTGACCAAGCCCACACAGGTGCGAAGTGTTCCCAGGTTTCCAGCATCAGGGACTCGAAGCTGATCGGTTACAGGGAGCGGAGAAGGCAGCTGCTTCATTCCAGTGTTTTGAGGCCCGGTAGATGAAGGGACTGCCGCGGGCTGCCTGCCCAAGTCTCCACACTGGTGGCCTCGTGCCTGTGGCTCTGCGCCAGGCACGGGGTGGCTAGGTTAACTTCACATGAATTTTTAATTTTAACAGATGTTGGCAGATGTTTTCCTGAAAGGTGGTAACCCACTTGCGCTATACCCGCAACATGTGAGTTTTTTCTCCCACACCCTCCGGCAACAGTTACCGCTCTCAAAGTCCGCTGGGCTTTGGGGTACACGGCAGACGTTGTGTTAGTTTGCATTTTCTTGCTGTTAGTGAGTGTCCACATAATTCCTGGTCATTTGGGTGTGCTGCTCCCCCCAGGCCTTTTCTGCGAGGAGGCCCTTTGGCTATTGGGCTGTTTGTTCTTACTGAAGTCCTCTGTGCGTTGTGGCCACACTGACGGGCACTTGGGCCACGAAGAGCAGCCGCCTTTGCCGCTGGTGCTATTCACTTTGTGCCCTGAGCTTCTGCCAGAGGTGTATTTAAATACCAGAGATCCTAGGCCTGTCCAGCTTTCTGAGTGTGGTTCAGTCTCCCCCACCCCTAGAAATTACATTTATCTTGCGATTTTATAATTTCATCTTTTTTTTTAACCCAGTCTATCATCCATCTAAATTTTTGGTCTGGTCTAAATGAGTGATTCACTCGGTTTCTTTCCAAATGGACAGCGTTGTGCCGGCGTCCTGGATTCAAGAATCCATTTTCCGCACCACGTGGAGTGACGATTTTCACTCTAGAGTAAGGTCTCGTTTAATTGGGACTGTGGGCGCCGTTGCCCTCATCTATTTATCTAGCCCTAACCCAGCGGTTACAGGTGCTCTTGGAACCTTCTGATATCAGGTACCACATCAGTCCATCTGCACCTTTGATGTCTCTGGCCTATGACCTATTTCAGCCCACATCTTTTTATTGCATGCATGGGACTAATTCTGAGGAATAATATAAATGTCATTTATATTATTCAAGAAAATACCCTTTAAGAGGCTTTGAAATTCTAATTGAAATTTTATCTTATTTACATATTTATTTGTGTGGACTATTTGTATATTTATTTATATGCAAATGTTTGCATATTTATTTTAGGTGAACCAAATTCTTTTAAGATTTATTTTTATTTATTTATGCAAATAAGAACTGGGGTGTAGGGGGCCTCCCTGGTGGCGTAGCTGTTAAGCGCTGCACTGTGGAGCTGTCAGCAGCAGTGACACGAGTTCGACGCCAGGCTGGGGAGATTCCCACATGGTACGGCAGACCTCTCCTGCCCTGCCCGCTGCTCCCCTCAGCAGTGTGTTTCTGTCAATCTCCCTGTTCTGCTCCCCACTCTGTCTCTGGTGAACCCTCTCGCCGCCCCACGCCTCTGGCCTGTACACCAGCTTGTATGTATAAATAAATGAATCTTAAAAAAAGAAAGAACTGGGATGTAGGCTAGTGATACAGGGGGGTGAGGGAGCAGAGCAGGTGGATCTATGGAAATACACTGCTGAAGGGAGCAGTGGGCGAGACAGGAGAGGTCTGCTATGCCCTGTGGGTCAGCTCCCTGGCCTGGGATGGAACTCAGACCACAGTGGCTGGCAATAACTTGATAACTCTGAGTCTTTAACCTCTGCACCACCAGAGGCCCTAAACTGACATTTTTATTATGTTTCTTTTTCTAACGTATTTTTCTTTCATTTGTTCGCATCTTGGTTTGTATTCCCTCAATGAGATTTTCTAATATTCTTCATCTAGATCCCAACTTTCTTAATATATTTACTTCTAAATATTTTAGAGTTTTATCATCACAGCATATTCATATTTCATATCACTATGATGTATTTCTATTTCCATTTCTACATGAAATTAGAAATTATTACTGAAAGAGAGAAAATATATTGATTCTTGTGTTTTACCTTATTTTTTTACATATTTATTGTTTTTCACACATTTATAAAATAAAAGCTTGGTTTTTACTTTACTTATCAAACACGAAAATCTCTGCCTTTCAGTGGGAAACTCCAGTTATTCATACTTCGTGTAGCTGTTGGTGAGCTTCACTCAATCCTCTGCGATTTATCTTGTGCTCATTATTTGCCTCACCCTGTTTCACTCTCCTGTTTTCTTATTTTAGGTGACATAATCAAGCTACTATTCATTTTCCTGTTTCCCATTAGGAAGCTCTCCTGTCCTTTCTCATCCCATTAGTACCTGTTTTCCCTTGGCCTGCTCTCCTCAGTAGGTCTATATTTGCTACAAATATTTGGCTAAGATGTTAGCAATTCTTTTCCCCTCCCACTGTGACTCCACCAAGATGCTCTGGTCACCCATACAGCCGCCTCAGCCAGTAGGATGGGTCCTGGAGCTATCTTCACCTTCCTCTTCCTCATTGCTCCTCTTCTTTTGACTCCAGGTAAGAAGATGCTTTTCTTCTCCATTTCACCCTAAAATCCCAACTGCCAGAAGTTGCTTAGATGGTTTAATAGTTTCAGTTGTAAAGTGCATGGGACAGTCAATCCCTTCTATTTCAAGAGTCTTTACTGAGCAAACACTTTGTGCTCCTCCAGCTAATCTAATTTTATCTATTTATGTTTAAGTCATTAAACACATACATACATATATTTTATTACATGCACTGCTCACGTTGCTTCCTTCCTCTTTTCTGAATTCTCTTACTTTTTAGTAATCGAGTGCTTTTCAGATGGACCGAGTGTGTATATACTATTGGGGAAGGCTAGTCCCAGAACAATCTAAGGTTTCACGCCTCAGTCTTTTTCACTCTGCTGTCAGTAGATGCTATTCCACTGTCTTCAATCTTCCAGTTGATGCAGAGAAGTCTGATGTTGATTCTTTCTCCTTTTCCAGGTCACTTTTTGTTTCTGCCAAGTTATTGCAAAAGCTTCTCTCTGTCACTAGAGTTTGGGATTATAGCCGGATATGCCTAAGTCTAAGTCTTCTCTTACTAGTTGAACCTGGGGCTTGGCAAACCCTCTCACGCAGACTCTGGTTTTTCCCCTCTTCCGCCTTTTCATTGATAATCTTTCCTCCATCTATCTCATTTTCACTTTCTGAAACTCTGCTATTCCTGTGTTAAGTTCTCTGCATGTCTCCTCCAGTCTCTTAACTTTTGTCTCATGTTTTCTAAGTCTTTACAATTTGGTTCTGAGATTTCACACATTTCATGCACTCAACCCTATGGGCCACTAACTTGGGTCTCAACCAGAACAAGCATCTCTTACCTTTATTTGTTTTAGCTCAGAGACCACATATTCCAGTCCCCAAGAAACTTATTTGTACTATTACTTAATCTTATTCACATTACACTTTTGTTTAAAAATCCATATTGTCATCTCTCCCCACCAGCCCCTATTTCACTGGGCATTTGCTCTAAGAATCATGCCATACTTCCTTCCCTCTAACTCTTGGCCCACCAGATATGTCATTTTTCGTCACCACTTTGGAGTGGTTTGACTGTTAATGTGTCCTAAGAAGCAGAAGTGTTGCAGGTGAGAAGGGGGGGCTGGTGGTAGACACTGGGTAGCCGTTGCTAAGTCTCCTGGCCAGAGGAGCTTCCCAGCCTTTGAGTCTCAGAGGCTGCCAAGCATCAAGGCCAGGGGAGTTAGCATCTTCAGCACTGGGGCTGAGGGCCCAGGCCCACACAGGAAGGTGTGAACACACCTGTCAGCCTCTCCTTCCATCACCAAATATCTTCAGTTCTCTGAGGCCAAGTTCTTACCACTGGGCAGTGCACAGTCCTCACCCTGCAAGCCCCAGAAGGCAATCTCTGGCTCCTTGCTGTCTCAGGGAAGAGCACCTGTAATTATCATAAAGCCCAGATTCCACCAGCACTCAGCTAACCATGGACCCCATGGTGAAGTGGAAGGAAGAAGGGGTATGATAGAATAAAGACTGGAATGAAGAAGGTCACAGTTTTCCAGACTCTTTCTCTTTATCGTTTTTCATATTAAATGTTAGAAGGAGGGGGAAGGGCACAGGGACACCACTGGGAAGAAGAAGCCTTTGTAATACGAAGATGTGAAGGAATGGAGGACTAATATTTATTGAGTACCTACTGTGTGCCTATGGACAAACATCAGTGCCTTTGTACATTATCTCATTTCCTCCTCCCTCCAACCCTAGAATTAGATACATTTATCCCCAACTATCCAAGTCAGTTCAGGCTGCTATAGAAAATGTTGCAGACTGGGTGACTTTATAAAAAAGTATTTGTTTATAGGTTCTGGGGGCTGGGAAGTCCAAGATCCAGGCCTCAGACTCTTTCCTGGTGAATGCTCTCCTCCTGTCTCGCATGCGGCCATCTTCTCGCTGTGTCTTCATGTTGCAGAGAGAGAAATTACTGGTATTAGTTTCACCAAGGGGGGCTTCACCCCCATGACCTCATGGAAAACTAATTACCTCCCAAAAGCCAAACCTTCAAATGCCATCACTTCGAAGGGTTAGGGCTTCAATGTGTGAATATTAGAGGGCCACAAAGATTCAGTGCAACTGTAGCTGAGAAAACAGTTACAGATGATTTAAGTAGATTAGATATTTTGTTCATAAATCCAACAACAAGAAGCAGTAGCAGAGATGAGATTGAAACGGAGGTCTCCCTTACTCCATGGTGATCCGCGATCCTGTACTACATTGTGCTGAGCACACACATTCTTTTTAAAATTTTGCTTAAAAAAACCAGCCACCCTGTGCAGGAGCGCCTGGTAGTTTCATAAGACTTTACAGCACTCGCTTCTCCCTGCGGTGACACCACTTGGAATGAACTCGCTGTTCCTGAGCAGGGGCGGAATTCATTTTCCTCCTCTAGAATCTGCCAGAACTAAGAATAGGCCAAAGACAATCTGTGTATTTAATAACACTCTGAGCCGGGAGCGCCAGCCTGGTGAAGCATCACCTTGGTTAATGGGATGAGACTGGAGGAGGAGGCAGCGAGAGGACTGTGGCTAGTGTGGAAAAGCAGGGTTGGGATCACCTGGAATTGCATCTCAGAGATGATGGTCAGGCGATCCACACATTCACACACATGCACACGTGTACATCCAGGTATCTTGCGCACACACCGGCACACATGTCTGGTATACATTGCACACACATCGTACATATACACACAACTGTGGGCATGCATGTGTATGTGTGGATGTGTGCATGCACTCGTACGTATGTGTGTGAATGTGCACATGTATGCACATAGTGGTATCTATCCACACGTGCAGGCCCATAGGCACACTCTGTATGCATATATGCACAACAGACAAGCACTCTTGTTTGTGAATACACAATGCAGACATACACACATTCACACATGTTCACAGTAAGGTTTACATGTGTGCACATGCACATACAGGCAGGGGTGCATGTGTGCTGCACACGTGTGTGCACGTGAATGACATGCACACACATTGATGCACACACACATGCATGCACACCACACACAATTTAACACCTCCAAGCTGAATGCATGCTGGGCTTTCAAGAAACAGCTTTCAGACAGGAGTACAGAGTAACTTCACACCTTTGTGTCTTTTTGCGCTCCTGATTTCTCCGTGTTGCACAAGCGCTCTATGCTAGCAATAAAGGAAATGAGCAAGCCAGGGAGACATCAGCCAGAATCCCTCTAGTCCAGCCTGACACTGTTTTAATGCTTCCACATTCCTCTGCCTGCCCGCCTCAGAGGAGCCCGCGCCTCCGCAAAGCTCCAGCCCCGCGCTCCGCCTTTCCCCGGGCTGCCGACCGCCTTCATGTTACTGCAGTATCGCCCAGAGCGGACTCTGCTGAGTGGGGCTTCCTAATTTGCTTTTGTGTGTGAATATCTGTCCTGCTGCATCTTTTTCAGTGTTGGCCCATTTTGACCGCCTTAAGTAACAGCACAGAGAACATTTTCGCAAAGAGACTCTACTATTGGGGAGAATTTCCAGGAAGGGTGGATGGGTTACTGGTGGGTACTTGTTTGTGCTCCAGCTGCATTTTATGGGCTTCTTTGTGGGACCCCTGGGGAAAACCCTGCGGCGGTGCTTGCTGCCCCCAGACAGGTGAGAGGCCCAGAGGCGCCGGAGCTGGGGGGCTGGGGCGGCCCACCCAGCCCTTGTGAGCTTCTTACATCACCTCTTCTGTGTTAGACTTCTGCAAAGATTTGTGTTTCAGGAAAGTGTGCCTTGCTAAACACGTGTTTGAAACTCAGAGGCCAGAATTACTGCTAAGAGTCCTACCCAGCTCCCTTCGGTTCAATAGTGCATATTTTCACTCACTTAATAACCCATGGGTGGATATTCTCATTTACTTAGTTCTTCAGTCGGTCTTTTTTGAAGCTCCATTTTGTGCCAGGATAGTCATCAAAGGCCAACTGTAGAGAGTGAGTCACTGCTGGTAGGAGAGACTCAAGTGGTGACCAGGACAGCTCATCTGCTCTCACATGTGCCATGGCATTACCTGGGATAGCCCCATTTTACAGGTGACGAGACTGAGGTCTAGTGACCCGTCGAGGACACACATTACAGCCATTAGGCAGCTGTAACTGTGGATTATGAGAGAAAGGGGTGAGTTGGGGAGGACCAGAGAGGGCAAGTGACTCCAGCAAAATTGCACAGCTAAGGCTAGAGTGAGCAGAGGCTGGATGGTGGTTCCTTCACTCCTCGTCTGTGCTCCTGCCTCATCAGCAGACGTGATACCTCTGGATCTTGTACACTCAGGTGGCTGGTGGGGAGCACGGCCATTCCTGAGAGCTGATATGCTGTCCAGGCCGGGACAGCAGAAGCAGCAATGAGGGGAAATTTCCCTGACAAGGAACAATGGAAATCGGGGATTTTAAGCACAGCAAATCCTCTCGGGCTCTTTGAAAAACTGGGTCAGCCGCGGTGCTGAAAGCCCTCTCCACGTGGGGTTTGCTACCTGGAACCGCATTTCATGCACGGCAGATGTCATTATTGCCCACCCCACCCCCCGGGGGACTGAGTGGTCTAACAGAGCTCCCCAAAGAGAAGGACCAAAATTATGCAAAATCTTTTTTTTAATACATATATTTTTGTTGTTATTATATCTTTTTCCCCCTTGGGTAACCCACCACCAATTCACCCGTGAGCCATCTCCGTGGTCCCTTGTGTCCTTTTCTACTCCATTTTGTGCCCTTATCCCCTCTCCCCCCTGCCACGGATTGTCTCTTTCCTATTTGGTTTCCTTATAGTCCTGTTATAAGTGAAACCATTCGATATTTTTCTCTTTTTTCTGGCTTATTTCGCTGAGTATGATCCCCTCTAATTCCATCCATGTCGCTGCAAATTGCATGTGTTTATCTTCTTTCCATGCTGAATAGTATTCCATTGTGTATATGTACCACATCTTCTTGATCCAGTCATCTATTTTTGGACATCTGGGTTGCTTCTATACCTTTGCTATTGTGAACAGTGCCGCAACGAACATACGGGTGCATGTATCCGTTTGGATATGCAAAATCTCAGAGAAATGAGAATCAGGAAACTGCCCCTCACTCTGTGCCACCCTCCTTCCCTCTGGGCTGAAGTTCTGAGACATGAAACCAGCCCACTTTGATCCGAACCCCATCGCTTCTGCAAATGATCAAAGGGCTGTGCTTGAAAGGCCGTGAAGGAAGTGGGGCGCTGTGGCTCAGCTCTGTCCCTGCTGCGGATCTCAGAGAAGGTTCTATGTGGTGGACAGCAAAGAACCTTGGCCTGGAGGTCAGGCTACGGGGATCCAGCTACCAGCTCAAAGTGTGAGTGTGGGCCTGTTGCTGCCCCTGCTGCCTCCCAGCCCCCCTTCATGGGCCAGCCATCTCCCGAGAAAGGCCTATTCCGCCCCCACTCCCGGCACCTGAGCTCCTGTTCTGGGTGCCCCCTGCCCCTCCTGTGCCTTCTCAGCCCCCTCCTGTTGAGAGCCTCCAGTCTTCGCTTCCCCGTCTTGCCTCTCAGCCTCCAAACACATTGCCCCAAGCCTGCTGTTCGCTCTTCTTTTCCTTCTGCCTGTTTCACCTGCATGTGTGCTTTGTTTTAATTACAGTGTCCTTAACATTTAAAATCCTGTTCGTCACTTAATGTCGCCTCCTCATGTTCTAGTTGGTGGCCACATGCAATGATTGCCAAGCCTGTCATGTCCAGCAAGGCAGCCCATCGCATCGTCCACCCATACTCACCGGCGTCACTCGGCAACGAGCCTCCACACGCACCTGTTCTCCTCAGAGGCTGTTTCCAGAGAACCGGATCTAGGGTGCTGGTCTTGCTGCCGAAGCCTTTGCAGTGGCCGGTGCCAAGCAGTTTCAGGGTTTGCTTGATGAGACAACTGGCACCAATCCCCCTAAAGAAACAGAATTAGAGTTGGGAATCAAGTTCTGCCAGAGCAACAAACTTAACACCTGTGACCTCATGAGTGGTGGGGTGATGGGCACTGAGGGAACGATCAATTCAGAGAGAAACATGTCAATACATTTTATTATAAAATAGCACCAGATTTGGTGAAGCTGTTGCCTATGGTTATTTGGGAGGCAGGTCATGGGTTTCATGGGTTCCCCAAATGAATTTTCCATTCAAGGGCAGAGGGTGGAAAATAGTATTCGTGGTGTGTGGTGGTTGCCATTGGTTGGATTTGAGAAGACACTCTAAGAAGAGATGAGATAAAACAGAGACTCTAGAGAAGTAGGACCCTGCAGGGATGAAAAGGGCAACTGCTTCTAGATCCAAAACAGGAAAAGAAGGGATCAAAAGAGGCTTTCAGGTACAAAGTCTCGGGAGAGATCAAATCCACAGCAAAGATCAGAGTAAGACTGAGCACTGTCTCCCGCTACTTGATGTTCTGTTGGCCTCTGGTCTGGTGGGCTGGGCGTGGGGCTCAGGAACAAAGGAACAGTAGGGATTGGGCACTAGTTTCAAAACAATGAGCTGCTGTTACTGGTGCATGGGTGCAGCTGCAGCAAACACATGAGAAATGCACCAAGGGAACCACAAGCCAGACTGAGCCAGGCTTTCCATTCTAGGCTTAAAGCAATTCTTGCACCCAAACTTCTAGAATACCAGGCAGGCCAAAGAGCCAAGCAGTCCCCAGTGAGGGCTTATTCCTCAATGACCCCTTCACAGATTATCTAAAAGGCTCATAGAAAGGAAGAACCTCTCAGAAGACGGAACCAGGACTAACGAGGAGCAATGAATAAAGAGGCATCTGGCAGCCAGCAGAGTCCCAGGGAAGGGGCTTTGCCTGTGCTTCCTGTGGAGCTTCAGAACCATGACAGAGAGTGCGCTGCTCTGTCCTTCCCACCCCTTCTCTCTCCAACTGGGAGTGCTCTTTGGGGTCCTATTTTCTCAGTTTCATCATTATATATTGGGAGTGGAGTTGATAAGTGACTTGTGCTTTGGAGGAAGGGTTGTGTGAGCAGGGAGGGAGAAGAAGAGATCAAAGGGAAATTTGGAGCCCAAAGGGAATCCTTGGTAAAGATGGTCCTCACCAGGTGTTCCCCGTGCTTCCCTGCACTCCCCAGCCTCTCTTGCAATTAGGCTGGGCCCCTGTGACTAGTTCTGGCCAATGGCCCATTAATGGCAGTGACATGTGACGGTGTCTCGTGTAGCTACAGCATGCACCAAGTAACATAGCTACAAGGTGGCGGAGCACATTGAGCTCTACACAAGAAAACAATAAAGCTTTGTTGCATTAAGTGACAGGACGAATCCTTGATTGATTAATTTCTACAGCAGAGCCTAGCCTGTCTGGTCCAAAACCCCTACTATGTGCTAGTTTTCTTTTAGTCCCTGAACGGAAACAGATATTTTCTGTTTACAAAGGTCCCAAAATCTTGGAAAATTAAGACTCTGTTGATCCCTAGGTGTGCAGTCTCTTCTGAACCAGTGCCCAGGTCCTGCTGGACTCAGTCTTTCTGCCCTAATTTCTGAGGTGGCAGAGGCGGTGTAGAGGATTCTGCGATGCCTCCCTCCTCAGCTGACTCACTCCGAGTAAGCTGTGTGGTCCAGACTCCCGATGAGAACGGCTCTCCCACTGCTTGGCCCTCCAGGACAGAATGCCGGCGCCCAGCAAGGTCTCTTCATGCTGTCTCAGCCAATCAGCCCTGCGGACGTCCAGACCCAGCTCTGCGGGCATTTACCCCCACGCTGGGAGAGCTCTGCTTCGGTGCGTTTAGGCAGGACTCTTAGCTCCCTGAGACACAAAGCAACTCCAGGATCATCCTTTCCTGTTTGAAGGGTTTCTTTATCCAAAGTCAGGCGCCTTGGGATGTCTGTGAAGGCCTGAAGGTGTTCCTCTGGCCGGGCACCCTTCCACCCCTCCCCCATCCTTCAAACTCACCAGGTCCGTCTCGTTTCTCAGCCGGTGTCTTTCTGGGACTCTGGATGGGCCAAACTCCTTCCTTGAGAGCCCTTGGAAGCCCTGCGTCCCTGCCTCCCCCAGGTGCTGTGGACCCCCCAGCTGTGAGCCCGAGGCCTGTGCTCGGGGCCTCCATGAGTGTGTCCCAGTCTCTGTTTTCAGCAGCTCGTGTGACTATGGCTCGTGTGACTTGGTGTTACCGGGAGCCCTTGCGGCTGAAGGTTCTTGGTTTGCTGAGACACCACGCGAAGAGGGCAGCCAGGCCTGTCCGGGTCCTCGGCAGCCGCCCACAGCTGTCTCCCCGCCCTGGACCAGGGTCTTGTCCTTGCCAGCCAGGCATCCTAAACAACACGCTTCTTACCAACACTGAGGTCAAAGACAACATCTCAGAGAAACGTGAAAACGTTTTATTTAAGACAACGAAGTGCTCTTTGGAGCCAGAGGAAAGAATGGTGATGTCAACACAGTCTCTGTGACAAGAAAGGGGGCAGGAAGGAGGTCAGCTCCCCCGCCCAAGCCTCCGGGCACAGCACGGGTCACTGGGTGGCTGCAGAGACTGTCGTAGCAGAAAGTCATCAAGCCCTTTGCATGTTATGAGTCCAAGTACAATAGCTTCCCATTGACTGACAGTTTACAAGTTCAAGTTGCAGGTCTGGTCGGGCGTCTGAGTTCAGCAAGGCTGATAGAATCTTGGTGGGGACCCAGCCCCAGCCCTTCCAGCAGCAGGAACTCACTGCTCAGGACAGACGCTTCTACTAGGGGGTGGCGGAGGCACCTCTGTCCTTCCCCACCAGGATCTTCAGGCAGCAGAAAGGTTCACTCCCCCTGGCTTAGCAGAGACCCATTCCTTATGCACCAGAGCCCCCTGCTGGCTGCAGCTGAACTGTCCCATCCAGCCTAGCGGGACCCTCTAAATTGGACAGCTAGCTCCCCACTGAAGAAGTTTAGACACAGCATTCAAATCCATGGGAAAGAAGGTAACTTATTCCATAGTGAGTGGAATTTGGGGGTCAACAGTATGGAGGGAATTTAATTCTATTCCGCTTCACACAACACACTGACATGAATTCCAGATAACTAGAGTCACTTGTCAAAATACAGACTACTAAAGGAGGTAGAAGAAAATACGGGGCAGTCACTAGATTCGTGCTGGAAAGTGCTCTTCTAAATATACAACGAGAATAAGATTTCACAAGGGAAAACGGGAATCGGTTTGACAAGGGCGAGTATGTTGATTTCTTTACGGGGACGTCCCAGATTGAAACAGACACGGAACAGAGGGCTGTGTCCAGGGGGAGGTCTGATGGGAGGGCCCTGGAAGGACAACATCGGGCAGAGAGGGGGAGAAGCAAACCCAGCGGAGGGCAAGCTGAACCCGGTGCAGCTGACGACGCAGGGAATCCCAGACCCGGCGAGCCCACAGCTGCCCTGACTCGAAGCAAAGGCTCCTGATCTGCCCTGCCCGCAGACCAGCGTTGGCATGTGAGCTGCCTCAGGGCTCAGTCCCCAGGGAGGCACTCAGCTGGGAGCCGCCCGTCGGCAGAGAAGCGGGTGCCCTGCCCTGCAGTGGGATTCTGGGGGCGCCCGAGTCCACCGCACCATCGACCCTTCAAAACACTTAGAACAGGTATTTTCAAATCGTTGCCAGTTTCATGAGTTAAAAAAACTGAATATTGTTCTCTCGACTCTCGGGGTGGCAGTGTTGGGAGCAGCATGGGGCGAAGGAAAGACAACCCAAAGTCCAAGCAGAGAGAGGCCTAGAGGGGCTCACACCTAAAAAGGTGCAACCCCCATCTCTGGGCAGCCTCGGGTTTATTAGAACCAGGTTCAGAGAAGGGCAAGTATGTGGGGGATGCACCCGCGTGGGGGTGCGTTATGGGGATGAGTCATGGTCTGGTGCCATCTGGGGTAGAGTGGCCAAGGGCTCTTGCTTGGGGGGCTCCATAGTTCCCACTAATCAAAGCATGCTGTCTCTACCCCCTATTCTCACCTAACTTTCTGCTCATCTTACAAGTGAGGCATTCTGGGTGACCTTGCTCGTCTGGCCATAATGCCTGCATGCTGCCTTCAGCAGATGCCGGTTTCCCAGTATGTTCCTCATACCAGGACTTCCACCCTGACATAAGAGGCCCCCTGACTGATTCTCCATGTTAACTTGACCAGCAGGAATTCTGGGCACCAAGACAAGAGCCCCGAGAATAAGGAGGGCTGCGGATCCCACATTGTTTTAATTTGCCGGGATACCTTTTTGCTTATAGATGGGCTGAGTTTTCCCCACATTTGTAACATGGCTGGTCATTCCCCTTGCTCTTTTTTTTTTACTAACTGGACGTGGTTTCTCTTTAAAGGGGGAGTTTGAACAATAAGCAACCGACAAAGATAACTTGGGAGCAAATGATGAGTTGAGGGCTTGTTTTTTTTCCAAAATCATAATTATAGAGTCTCAAATATATTCTTAGGAACTTAAAACTTCACATCCTAATTTATTCCACCCTCCATTCCAGCCAGTTATAATTCATTTTCATTCCCTTCTCTTCCTTTTACCTAAAAGCCTGAAGGTAACAGCTTTGATGAATGCCAGCCGTTAGCCGCTAAAATGATAATCAAGTTATTTTGAAAGAGATTTATCTTCTAGCAAAAGGGTATTTAGCTCCATTTTTAGATGTTCTGAAATCTTGATATGATAACTGCATCATTTGTAGCCTGAGAAGTGTACATGTGTTGTAGCCTCCAAAAAAAACAAAAAACAAAAACCAGTTTTTTGAGGATCACTTTCTGGGGAAAAAATTCATCACCTTTTCTAAAGATGAAACTTTTCTTTATAATGACTATAAATTTCACATGTTGACATCATGAAAGTGTTTGGGGAAAATAGTGATGAGGCTGAAACTTTAAAAATCACCTAAATAAGAAACAATAGACAATGGGAAATAGAATTTCCTCCCCTTCACATCCATTCAATTCAATTTCACAAGTAACTGTTGACTATTTACCCTGCAGAAGGCACCAAGCCAAGCTTGGGTGATTCATATTTATATTCCTCAATACAGCAATCAAGGGTCTTCATGCTCTCCTTCAACCTACCATTCTAGAACCTTCTCCAGCCACACCCACGTCATCCTTAAAGTGCAGCCTCCCAGCACCTGGGAATTGTCCCCAAACCCATCTCTATCTCCCAGCCCTGTCTGTGCCTCCACGGCCTCCCTCCCATACCAGCCTTCTCTGCACTGCGAGCTGCTGCTGAGACGCGCGCCCTCGCTGCTCTGTCCCAGCAGAAGCGCCCTTCCTTCTCTGACTCCCCTAGCCTGTCCTACAGCACCAACCTCCAGCTTCCTAGTTTTCGACAGTTGTCCTATCCCACCACCCACGAGGCCACAAATTCTTTAAAGGAGTGAGCTGGGCCCTCTGAGCTGCGCAGGGCGCAGCTGCAGATGTTGTTAGCAGAAGCCTGTGAATGAGCAAATGAGCAGATCCAGAAAGTGCTTTGTAGTTCCAGACGTTCCACAGATGGGGGGTGATCAGCAATGTTTTATCCTGGTTTTTGGTTTTTTTTTTTTTTTTGGAATAAAGGAGGGACAAGGGGAGGGAGGAGTAAAGAAGAAGGAAGGAGAAGAGAGGGAGGGAAGAAATTAATTAAGTTCCTGCACTGCACTCACAGTGTTTACAGACAAGAGGGAGAAACGGCTCTTACAATCCCTCAGCAGTAATAGAGCCTAAATAAGACTACAGAATTGGTACTGGAGATCGAGGTAAAAGACGAAATGCAACTGAAGGGGAAAGTAAATAACGTTCAGCTTGATTTTCAGATGAGTGAGAAAAATCCTGGCAATAACTTAAATACACCACGCAGGGGCGGAAGAAGCTCACTGTAATTAGGATTTAATATTCCCCTGTGAGTTTGCTCCCATATAATTCTCTCTTGGGTGGAACCGTGGAAGGAAATTAGGTTCCTCGCATTTATTGCGGGCTTATACATGACAGAATGTTTACGCCGGGTGAGTCGTTGATCTGCCAGTGCAGTAAGTCCCGCAGGGGATTCCTATGTCCCCTGCCCCAAACCCCCCACTCACCCACCCTTCAGCCCAGAGTCCATGCGCCTGGTCTAAGGCCACACAGGTGGTCATCAGTCCAGCCGAGAGTCAAAGCCACGTTGGAATCCAGTCTGTTTTTATTCTTCTCCTTTCCTATTTCCTTTTCACACTTACAGTACAAACAATACAAGAACGCATTCTCATGGCTAATAAATTCCAGGGAAAACTCAGGTCACCCTTAACCTTGCCCGACTGCTCTTTTCTCATGGTATAAATGCTGATACCAGTTTGCTATGTCCCTTTCCAGACTGCTTTAAAGATTTATGTATTTATTGCATACAAGCTGGGGTGTAGGCCAGAGGTGTGTGTGTAGGGCGGGGGGAGGTGAGAGGATTCACCAGAGACAGAGTAGGGAGCAGAACAGGCAGATCTACTGAGATCCACTGCTGAGGGAAGCAGCAGGGAGACAGGAGAGGTCTGCTGTGCCATGTGGGAAGCTCCCTGGCCGGGGATCGAACTCGTGCTGCAGTGGCTGCCAAAAGCTTCATAGTGCTGAGACTTAACCCGTTTGGCCACCAGACTTCCCCTTTCCAGACTTCGCCCTTTTCCGCACTTCCATCCCGGCATTTGCAAACATATGGATATTTATTTGATAAACGGAACATGGCCTGCCCATACAATGGAACACTTTAGCCATAAAAGGAAGCGGAGTCCTGATTCCGCTGCAATAAGGAAGAGCTGTTAACTAATAGAGGGACCAGACACAAACAGTCACATGCGCCTTGGGACCGTTCACATGAAGTGACCTGGGACAGGCAAATCCAAAGAGAGAAATAGATCCTTGGTGGCTACCCGCTGGGGGTGGGGAGAAGATCAGGAACGTCACAAGTGTGACATTTCCTGCTGGGGAAGGTTCTACTAGAGTGGAGCACAGTTGTGCAGACACACGAACACTGCCAATGGATCCATTTTGAATGTTATGGTGTTGAAGCTTACTTTTTAAAACTGCACCTGAGTGTTTATAGTGGTTTCTTTAAAATTGCCAAATAAAGGAAACAAGAGAACAAACCCTCCTCCAGTCCCTCAAGTGGGGATTTGATTCAAAACCTGGTGCATCTGTGCAAAGGGACACGCCTCTGCGGTGGGCGAGGAGGGACTTCCCGCGTCCCATGGGATAGGCCAAGTCTCGGATGCACCATCCTAGGTGGAAAGAGCCAGACTCACAGGCGCCACACTGTGCCACCTGTTCTTGGCTGTTCTTGCAAAGGCAAAATTACAGCGCTAGACAGTAGGTCAGTGGTTGTCTGAGTGGGGTGGGGTGCTGACTACATAGGAGCATGTTGGGGCTGCCCTGAGGAAGTGACAGGACTGACATCTTGAGAGTGGCAGTAGAGACGGGACGTGGGACTCCTCGCTCACAGAACTGCCTACATTTGTCAAAAGACAAAATTGATGCCGCAAAGGGTAAATGTTTACTTTCCGTGTGCTCTACTTTAAAATTGATTTTAAAGTAGATTTTGAAATGATTTTTCTTTGTCTTCAAGATCTAGCAAGGCAGTGAGTTTGGGACTTGGGCACTAGTGCACAGCACAGATCCCTCAGTGGGGATGTATCTTACTTGTTTGCCTCCTCCGCACCCACGGCCACCGAGCTTGCTCAGTCCCCTTCACGCCCTTCCCCGGCGATTACAGTCCGGCTTCCACCAGCCTTCCCAGGCTCGCTTCCTTGTGCTCTGGGTTTTCCTCTCTCTACCATGTGCATCTATAAATGGCGTTCCTAGGTCACGTCCTAGCCTCCGGCTCACTGTACAGAGGCAGCCATCGGAGATTCTTTTGCCAGGAGGCAGCCTGGAGTCCTTCCTCTCCAGCCCAGTATGGAGCTGAATATTGATCGCTGCTCAGACTTTCATTTTCTAAGGGTTGGTTACTTTTTGATTCCAAGACTTGTCTCCAGCATTGTTGCTCTATTTGGTGGATTGAATCGGCTGATAAATATCCCTTCTGTGACTCATTTATCTTGCTCTCCAACCATTCTCTCTTTCATGAGGTGGCTGATAGATTTGATTCTAAAGCTATAAAGGATTTTGTGGCGGCAATATTGATATTTTTAAGCAGTGCTAGACAGCTTTAGTTACCACGATCGATGACTTCCTTTACTATGCACGGATGATTCATGGCATTTTTGTGTGTGTGTCTAACTGGAAATTCTCAGGAAACATTGATTTTCAAAGGTGATATAAGCACCATATGTTTTTAACATATTGTTAGCCATGGAATCTTGAAAGCAGGAGCAACCCACTACCCCATAAGGGAAGGGATCATGCATGAAGTACTCATTATGAATACTCAGTATCTAGAATGTGCTTGGCATGCAGTTGGTGTGCGGCAAATGTTGAATATGCAGTCCCTCTGGATTGCCCAGTGGAATCTAGCCAGTGTACCTGAGGATTTACACTCACAAGCTTTGCAATTAGCCATCTACTGCAAAGCCCTACGAGGCTCACAGTGCTTTCTCTGTCCCAGAATTCCTTGCTGAGCCTGCTGGGCAGCCTTGGTTAAGACAATCAATGACTTTATTACATCTGGATGATTCATGCAGGTTCTTTTGTGTCTAGTTGGCAATCCTTAGGAAATGTTAGTAGGAGGTGAAGGAAAGGGGAGAAGGGAGGAGGAGAAAACAGAGGAGGAGAAGAGGATGGGAAAGAGGCAAGGAGGAAGAGAAGAAGAGAAGGAGAAAGCTGGAGGAAAAAGAGGTTAAAGGAAGAAAAAAACACTCATATATTTACTGGATGGGTGGGTGGATGGGTGGTTGGGTGGTTGGGTGGGTAGGTGAGTGGGTGGGTGGATGGATGACAGTTCTGAGTCGTGAATCTGAACTTGGTCACTAAATGAATATGGTGGCCCGTGGTGCTACTCAGGGATACCCAGTTCACTCCTTCCTTTGGGCATCTGGTAAACACTAGCTGGATGGTTGAATAGAGACATGTGGTTTCTTCTTGACAATGAGTCGTGAGCAGAAAGAACCTATATCACGCGTGCCCTAGAGTAGTATGAAATCCTGCAATGTTCCTTCTCCTTTGGCATGGCTATGGCAACACTCTGGGTACCCCTACACTTCACATCCATGAGCTTCCCTCTGGCACTTCCGCCCACATGTATTTGAATTCATCTAAGGAAATTTCTCTTCCTTGAAGTCAAAATGTCTTTATTACATCCTAGGAAAAAATGTCAATGGATCTAATTTTATTAAAGTTAATTTCCCTCCCAAAGTGACAAATCACATTCAAGTCATCAGAGATCCCCAAAGTGATGATTTGCAGCTTGGAAACAATGACCTAATTCATGTAATACCCATCACCGGAAATCAAGGTATTTGTTCTGTTGTACACTCTCCTGGGCGTACCATGCTGAAAGAAGGCAGGATGCTGGGCAGACCCAGCTGGGATCCATTAGGTGGCGTGGCTCAAATGCCATGCCCAGCTCCACCCTGCTCAGCTGGCTGATTTTAGAGTTAGTTGACAGGTATGGGATGTGAGATAAACATTCCCTATGGAGAAACCAAAGATGTTAATGGTTCACAGTGATCTGGACATTGCCTTGGGACATCTGTCCACCCTGAGTCAAAGACCAGGACGTGAGTCCAATGGGCCAGGGCTTTAAGGACACACTGCAAAGAACAAGGACCTGGAACCCCGCAAAGGAGTCAGAAAGGAAATCACTGAACCAAGAACTTCTAAAGGATCATCTCATTTAACCTTCAGACCCGCCAGGGATGTGCTATCGTTGTTCCTTCCCACTTTATAAATGGGGAAACTTGGAAGCTGTTTCCACTCAACGTCCCACAGCCGGATATGATGAGGTCACGTGTCAAATCTCAGCATAGAGTGTTTGTAGGTGATGGAAAATTTTGTATGCCTTTGGACGTCCCTCTTCTTCCAGCTTTCAATTGTATCATTTCATATTGAGGTCACACTGGCTGGCAACACTGCGTATGATTCAGAGTCACAGGTTCACGCCTTTTCAGAGATATGCTTCCATGCCCAAGCACCAATAATCCACCACAGTCCATGGGCTCCCCCTCGTGCCATCAGATTTCAAGGATTTGTCTTGGTTTGGTTTTGTGTTTCTTTGTGTTGTCTCTTTATACACCGCACATGTATAGAACATCTCATACCTGTTTTTCTCTTTCTGATGTTCCTCTTCAACAATAAAACATTCTTTTGATCTATATGCCATGTAAAAGTCCTCCCACAATACCTGTGAACATAAAATGCCAGTGAAGATTTTTCAAAAACAAAACTAAAAAATTAAATCAGATCTAGTTCTGAGTCCTCAAAAAAATTTCCATGAAGTCTATTTCTCCAAAGCTGGAACTCCCTCCAACTCCTTTCATGTGCACCTGAAACCCCAAGAAGTCTTCAGACTGTGAAATTGCGGGGGAGACCTGGCTCTCCCCTTGGCGGTGACTGTGTCCACCATTCTGCCCGCGGTGGCTGCTTGCAGGGTCAGAGGCTATGTCTCCACTCCAGGAATCCCCAAATGTGCCCTCTCTAAGCTCTGGACCCCTCCACAGCTGCCCCACAGCACAGAACATACAACCCTCTCTCTGGGAGAAGAACGGCTGAAGTCAAGAAACGGAAAAGCAGTTAAGTACTCTCAGAGGCAGGAGAACCACCAACTGGGAAGTCAAAGTTGCCCACCCTGTTGGGGTGGAAGAGGGGCAAGTCGTTTTTCACTCTTAGGCAGTGTCCTCAGCAGCCAAAGAAACCAGGCACCAACCCATTTCCCAAGCACTCGCTCCATGGCCCCTGTTTCACTGGGCTTCTTTGAACAACGCCAGAGCTATAAACAAAATGGCCGAAACAACTGGAAAATATCTGTGTTTTACAGATGCGAGACCAAGAGCTTCTCCAAGGTCTCTGAGCTTCCAGAGAAGCTCATCAGAGTCGCAAGTGTCATCTCCCTCTAGGTTCAAAATTCCAGTGATGGCTGGATCTTGATTTCTAAACATCAGCTACATGGAAGAAACCAAGCTTCCTTGCGAAGTGTCTGTCCCTAGGCTGGGACAGGGGTAGGAGGACCCAGGTCCGTAACAGTGAACTGCCCTGAGTGAGAGGGACCGCCTTGTCCTGCTGCAGCTGGGAGCACCTCATTGCTCCCTGCTGCCTGCCGCTCAGCCGAGCCCTTTTTTAGGGTCTGTCACTTGCAACCCCCCACTTCTGCTACCAATTGAGTCCGGTCCTTCAGGAGACTAAACAACAGCTTAATTTCTCTGCTGACTGGAAAGCCCAGGAGGAGATGTAGCTCCAGGCGCCATCTGGTCCACGCACACAAGTGATGGACAGTCAAGGTCGCTTAATGAGGGGGTACATCCCGAGGGATGTGTCTCTAAGTGGTTTGTCCCGTGAATCTCAGAGAATAATCACAGAGACCCATAGGACACAACCTGCTCCCACCAGACAATGCACAGGGACCACCATGGAAGATGGCGTTCTCTTCCCATCTCTCAGCTCTGCTTAGCCTTGGTGGGAAGGACAACTCCACATTCTCGCAGCTTAGCAGCTCAGAGAGACAGCACTTTCCAGCCAACACCTCTCATTGGACTAAGTTGGAGTTACATGCCCACCGCCGATAATTGGGGGTAGGATCAGCCTCGGTGTTAATGATGGGGATTACCGAAAAAGTAGGGGTGTCATTGCTGGAGAAGGAGAATGGCTGCTGAAAGGCAGCACCAGCACATGTCGCTGTGGGTGTCCTGACGTCAGTGTCGCTGGAGAAGACTGAGAGGTCGGGAATGAGCGGAGACGTCTGAGCACCGGTCGTCACTGCCCAGCACAGCCGGGCCTTCTTCCGCCGTGTCTGTGGCTAACTAGGCCTCTCCTGTTCCCTCATTCCATCTTCATGGCTCCAGCAGGCAAGCACCGTGACCGTCTTTCCATTTGAGGAATCTGACGCCTGGAGCAGGTCAGCAGGCCTCGGAGCCGGCATCTGTTCCCCAGAGCGGCCGTGACAAAGACTTGAACGATGGCGTTCGCTCCTTCCAGCCCCAGAAACTAGGTGCCGGCAGGGACAGACTCCCTCTGGGGCTCTGGAGACACCCCCTCCTTCTCTTGCTCCTGTCTCCGTCATGGTCTGCGTCCTCGGTGCTCCTGGGCTTTTTGAAAAGCTACGCGAGGCCAATCGCTGCCTCCCCCTCCACGGGCCGCCTTCTCTCCGTGTGGTGGCGTCTCCTCCCCTCTTCTTCAAAGGACTCCGGGTGTGTTGGATCACCGTTCGCCCCAGCACCCTTGTCTGAACTTGGCCCCTCTGCAGAACCCCGAGGTGCAGTCACAGGCACTGGGAAGTGGAATTCACTGTCCTTGGATTCCTCCTCTCTGTGGGTCCACGCGGCCCAGCCCCGAGTCCTTGCTGGCCTCTAGTCTGAGGCCTGAGAGGCGCACAGGGCTCAGAGAGGGAGGGAGCCCAGCGGGCCCCCGCGGTGACAGCAGGGCCACACTCAGTGTGCTGAACAAGAAGGTGGCCCAGCTGCTGGCCCCGACCTGTCCCTGGCCGGTTCCAGAGGAGCAAGGCCTGTGGAGCTGTGAGACAGGGGGACACAGGGACGGAGGGGAGGGCTCTGTTCCGGGCAGAAGGGAACCCTGGGACAAAAGCCAGGGACAGGGATCCGGCCTACGTGGATCCGTCCGAACAGCCCAGCAGGTGCAGAGCGGCCATCGAGAGGCGCGGGCAGAGGAAGCAGGGGGCTGGGGGGCAGCCCTCCCTGCCCACGCCCTCCCTGCCCTGAGGCCACGGGGAGCCAGCCAGGGCCAGGGGGGCCCCAGGGCAGGGGCTGTGAGGGCCGAGGCGCTGGCTCCACGTGACACAGTCAGAATTGAGGTCCGGACATGAAGAGGCCTGGGGGGAGGCGGAGGCAGGATGTGGCCGGCTGGGGGTCTGGAGGGCAGGGGGCTCGTCTTGCTGCGGGAGCTGAAACAAGAGGCAGTGGCCGTGGGCAGGTCACCCAGCCAGATGAGCTCAAGTCCTGCCCTCCTGCCCAGTCCTCTAGGGAGCCCAGCGAGGACTCCAGCTGTCAGACACCCACCCTGGCAGGGCTGCTCTGGCAACGACCGAGGCGGGGCACCAAGGGTCTTGGGAAATCGAGACACGGGAAACAGGAGAAGCCCCATCATAGAGGTGACAGGGGGACAAAGCCAGGTGAGGGGGGTGGGGGAACAAAGCCGGGCTGCCGGGCAGGCAGAGGGAGGACGGGCATTCTCTGTCACAGCCTGGCCCGTGCCCTCCCCAGCAGACCTGCAAGTCCCCTCCCCCAATGCAATCAGCACTTTAATTACAATGAGACCATCAGCCTCCAAGGCTAGCCCACAAAGGAAGCAAAACAGCAATGACCTTCTGAGGACAATGCCGGGAGCTCTGGAAGTTTCCTATGAAGAGACACAAGTATGGCTGGTGTGGAAGGATTTCGCTGGGGGTTTGGGGACAGGGAGGCATTTTCCTGTCTGTGTGTGAGATGCTGACACATGGGGAGATTTCAGAGAGGGACACGGGATTTGCAAGCCTACGGACTCCACACCCAGCTCCCACCAAGGTCCCAGGGCTGGGGCCTCCCTGGTGGTGCAACGGGTTAAGCCCTGCACTGTGGAGCTGTTGGCAGCTGTGGCCTGAGTTCGATCCCCGGCCAGGGAGATTTCCACATGGTGTAGCCTCTCCTGCCTTGCCCGCTGCTCCCCTCAGCAATGTACTTCAATAGATCTGCCTGCTCTGCTCCCCACTCTGTCTCTGGTGAATCCTCTCGCTGCCCCACGCCTCTGGCCTGCACCCCAGCTTGTATGCATAAATAAATCAATCTTAAACAAAAAAAAGTCCAGGTCTGGGCCTGGCAGGCCAGGCTGGAGGAGTTGCTCCAACCCCAACAGTGAAACGGGGTGTAGCTGGATTTGAAACACCTCTCTGCTTTGTCTCCTTCAGAAATGGGGAAGTAACTTATTTGGACTAAAATTGCCCCCTGGCTGGAGACACTTACCTCTCCCTTCTCTGCTCACCTGCCCCAAAAGAGCCCTACTAGGAGGCCCCCCTCTAAGTGGGAACCTTCCCCCAGCCCCATCGCAGCACCACAGAGCAACTTGGGGCTCTAAACTCTCCGCCAGTGCTCTTACACAGAAACAGAATGTGAAGCACACAGGCAACTTTGAATTTTCTAGTAACCACATAAAAAAAAAAGGGAAAAAGAAACAGATGAAATTGATTTCATATGTCCCTTAGCCCAATATATCCAAAATACTGTCATTTCAACGTGTAATCAATATTCACAGTCATCACATTTTTTGTGTGCTAAGCCTCCAAAACCTCAGGACCCACTGCTGTATTCCAAGGGCTCACGGCCTCTGAGGTCAGGGACTTTTGTATGGGGAAGCGCAGGCCTGACCTGCGTTAATGCTGGGGGTGACCTTGTTGGGGTTCATTTCCCTGGAACTATAGTTGGCCAAGTCTGGGGGTATTTACCAGCCCTGAGCTGGGCACAGCACCTGCTCTAGGTCGGAGCTTAGTCATTGTTCGGGAGGGAATGAATGACTGTATGACGGTCCCCAGGCCTTGGATAAGAAATGTGGGTCTCTAATTTCCTGGGAGTTGAGATGGCCCGAGAATGTACCTCTAAGTTCCCTTTTCCACCCCAGAATGCAGTAGCCCTGCACCAGCAAAGAAACCAGGGCACCAATGGGTGAGTTTCTGTGCATCTAGCATTTGTTTATTAACTCATTCTTTTCAATATCAGCTCTGTCAAGGGACCTGGGATGGGGGGAGGAGAGAAAATAGAAAAGATAGAAAGGAGAGAGAGAGAAGAAATAAGTTTAAAAATACCAAAATAAGTTAGGAATTTTTGTGGCTTTCCATAGTATGTTCTTAGCTCTCAAAACATATCAATAAATAGATGGAATCTCTCCTTTCTGAAATAAATAAATGAAAAGTGAGTGGATGATAAAAAATCAAGCCTGATGAGCGTGCACCAGCAAAGGTGGGAGGCAGGGAAGCCTGCAGTGGGAACAAAGGAAGGTGTTTTACTTCCCACATCCTCCTACTTAATTTCATCCATTCATTTGTTTAACCATAAACGCTTATTAGCTCATTAGTTTGTTCATTCCGGAAGTGTTTCCTGAGCACTTCGTGGAAGCCGGGCACCTGCTAGGTGCTGGCATTTTCATGGATAAACGAGAAACCACCCTCCCTCTCGCGGTCACCCTGGTTGCTCTTGCTGTTGCAAAACAAATGTGAGAACTGGACCGGGCAGAGCAGGGGAGCCCTGTCTGCATAAAGCTGGTACCGCCACTCCCCCGTCAAGGACTTCATCTTTCCTTCTCTCCTTCCTGGACTGCAGACCTACTGTGTGCCAGATACAGTGGTTGATGATGGGGTTCAGATGTCGGGGTTCAGTGAGTGGCGTCCTTGGGTTCCCTCTGAGAAAGATTTCAGCAGTTTCCCATGCAGTGGCACCTGGTGAGTTTACTAGGGAAAAGGACAACTGTGTAGACAGAAGCAGGCAAAGGCTGCCTTTGAAAAGTGCAGCTTTATTAGGAAAAAGAGAAAGGGAAAGAAGACACAGACACAGGTGGGCATACAGCTGCATTTGAAAGGGCAGTTATTAAAAGAGATGTCTGAGTTGACACAGGAAGCAATCTTGGACAAGAATTGCATTTTGCCAGAGCAAAGGGTATCTTTATATAGTGTTCTTTGGGAGGAGTCATTCCTTTGTGGAAATTTGTCTATGGTGAAATCTCACTTCGGAGGGGCGGGTTGGGCTCACCTGTAAGGACCGGTGTTTCTTTGCAGTCACCCCAGTTCTCCATGCCCCCACCTCCTGTCTTTGCCTATAGATGGTCTGTGACAGGTATAATGACTGGTTAGTTATTTCCACTGCTGGACACCATTTGGATGGCTTACATTAAAAACAATGACAATGTTTGGTGAGAATAAGAAGCAACTGGAATTCTCATACACTGCTATGGGGGTACACCATGTTTAAACTCTGTAAAAAGCTTGGTGGTTTCTTATAAACAAACACCTAAGCAATTCCACGCTTAAGTTTTTATCCATGAAAATGCAATGTCTCTAACAAAGACTTGTACACAAAAGTTCATAGGTGCTTTACTCATACTGGCCAATACCTTGGAACAATAAGACCTTGGAAACAGCCCTACGTTTGGCACCTCTGTCCGCAGGGACCACCCAGTCAGGAATGCGGGGTTGTCAATATAGGCAACAGGACAGCCATTCACAAAAGCTTGGTGCTGAATGAAGGAAGCTGGACAAAGAAAGGGGTACGTTCTGTATGATTCCATCCAAGAAAAGTCTAAAAGAGACAAATCTAGCCCAAAGTACAAAGCCTGATCAGCAGGGGCAGTCTGCGGGACAGAACCCTGATGCCGGGGTGGGCAGTGGGTCTGACCACAAAGAAACCAGAGTAGAATGTTCTACATCTTGCTTGTGGTGCTGCTTACACGGGGGTACAAGTGTGTCAAGACTCATTGGCCTGTATATGTAATGTGGGTCTTGGATGTAAATCATAAATCAAGAGATTTGAAATTCTTTCAGCTCCAACTTCTGTTGACAACCTCGCAGCTCCCATGCTGGCCCCTGGCCCTGAGGGCAGTAAAGTGTTCTTTCTTCAAGGACATGGCCGTGAACCAGTGCTGCTCACCGCTGGGGCGTGGAGGGTGTTCAAGTGGATTCAAGACCTGTGGATCTGTGTCTCCCCTTCTTTCGGAGATGAGTGGGCAGAGGCCCTGAGAGCAGAGACCTGTTCAGTGACACACTGTGGGAGGAGGTACAAACTACGCGGCGTCCCTCAAGGAGGTTTGGGTTTAGAAAGTAATAACAAAGCAAGCTGACAGACGGCCCCAGCCTGCCCCCTGTCTGGTTTCTCTTTTTGTTCAGAGCAGAGTTTTGGGTTCCCCCTGAAGGCCAGGCTGGGTGGGCAGTGGCTGCATCAGCCCCTTGTCTGCAGAACACCCTCTAGATGAGGGAGCTGCCCCATGAAGCGCTGAGAGGTGGAGGAGCTGGGGTCCCGCCTTCAATTGCACCTCGATTGTGACTCTTCACTCTGACTTTCCCTCCCTGGTCCTCGTGAGGGACAAATGCGAACATCGATATCACCTCCCACCACGGTTACTGAAACTAACACTAGTGGTTCTGCTTAGTACAAACCAAGGCAAGGAAATAAATAGCAAACAGGTCAGAAAGGATTTAAAAATGCCCACTTATTTGCAGATAATGTCATTGTGTACACAGAAAGTCCCAAAGAACCTAAAAGTCCAAGAATAAGTTTCAGTTACAGGATACAAGATAAAGATACAGGATCAAGGATACGCCTGTATAGTCTACAAAACATTAAGATTAAAAGTACAATACTATTTACAATAACTGAAAAAAAATACTTAAGTGTAAATTTAACAAAACCCATCCAGGACTGGTATGCTGAAAATTACATAGCGGTGATTAAAAAAAATTAATGAAGATGTAAATAAAAGGAAAGGTATAGCATGTTCATGGATTGAGAGACTCAAAATGAAGTAATTTCCCTCCAATTTGAAATGTATATTTAATACAATTTCATTCCAGCAGGATTTTTTATATGTAACAGAGATTATTCTAAAATGTGTACAAAAAGGCAAAACAGAGCTAAAATAGCTAAATCACTTTTGAAAGAGAAAAGTGGGATGAATAAGTCTACCCAAATTCAAGATTTACCCTCTAACTAGACTAACCAAGACTGCGTGTATCAGCAAAGACACACACACACAGAGATCACTGAATAAAAACAAAGATCCACAGAGAGCCATACAGGCATGATGGGCTGATTTTTAACAAAGGTATGAAATGCAATTCAGTAGAGGAAAGAGTCTTTTCAACAAACAGTCCATAAGCAAAACATGCACCTGCACCGAAGTCTAACACCTGGAATAAAACTGTACTCAAAATGGCTCATTGGACCTAAAGGTAAAACAAAAACTGTAAATACTTTAGAAGAAAATCTTCGGGACCTAGGGTTAGAGAGCTTAGACTACACAGTAAAAGCACAATCCATGACGTAAACATTAATAATTGGATTTCACAAAATTTGAACTAGCTCAAGCAGTCAGGCAAGAATTACACCTCCTCCCACCTTCCTGCTCTATTGGGTGCTTAGGAGACTGGATGATACCCACCCACGTTGTGGGGGGCCATTTGCTATTTGCTTTATTACATGTTCCAATTCACATCTCTTCCAGAAACACCTCACAGACACACCCAGACAGTGTTTGGCCAGCTATCTGGGTGTTCTATGGCCCAGCCCAGTTGCCATATAAAATTAACCATCACAGTAACTAAGTCCGAATAGCATTAGTGTGGGAACAAATGAACAAGCAATGGAGCTAAATAAATTACCCCAAACCAAACCCACACCTAGATGGAAACCTGACAAAGTCGGTGCTGCAGGACAATGAGAAAGAGCTGGACTGGTCACACAGGACCTGGAATACTTGATTATTAATGTGGGAAAGTAAAACTGATTTTTCACCTCCTACCAAAAGAATTGCAAAACTGTTGGAATATAAAAAAAAAAGTGTTTGGATACTTGTTTGGCATAAGGGAAGATTCTAACAAGAGCAATAAAGTGCGGTTGGGCAAGTTGCACACTGCGCAATCCTAAGAGGCACCATTCACAGTCCAATCTGCTATTAGCCCTGCGGAGTTCACTTTTGTTAAAGACACTGCGTCCCCAGACATGATCTCATTTAAGTTCCAGGTCCCGTTTTCTTCATTTTTCAAATGAGGAAACCGAGGCTCAAAAGACATGAACTTGGCGCAAGTCTCAGAGCAGAGCAAGGATTTACACCTCCTGCCCCACGCAAAGTTCTGAGCAGACCAGACTCTGGCCGCGGAGTGGGTGAGGAAAGCGAGGTCACCCTGGTCCTCAGCCCCAGGAGCAGTCCCTGCTAGTCCCAGGATAGGACTGCTCACCACCCCTGCAGGGCTGGGGTCCACAGCTCCCGGCTGTGGGGCGCACAGCACCCGGGGCGTCCATCGCCCTGGACCACGCATCCACTCGGGTTTCTCCGAGGACCAGCTGCGTCACCTCGGGCCTCCGTCTCTCTGACACGCCCACGCAGAGGAGATTGTGAGTTCTCAGGGGTTCTGCCGGCCCCGCCCCCGGGCCTGGGGCGGGGTTGGGCGTGGTCACGTGGTCACGTGTTGGGGCGCCCAGTTCCCCCTGAGCCCCGCCCCCCGCCCCCGCCGCCCCCGCCGCCCCCGCCGCCCCCGCCGCCCCCGCACTGGGGCCCTCCGCCGCCAGCGTCTGGAGCCCAGAGCGCTACCAGCGGAGGGCGCCTTGCGGATTCCCATAACGCCTGTGAGCTCCGGCTGGTGAGGTCGGCGCAGCAGCCAACGCCGGGGTTCCGGGGCGCCTGCTCACTACTCGGAGGGATTCCAGCCTGTAGTGCACACGGAGGGAGCGGCTGCAGCGAGGACTTGAGCGCCCCCGAAGCAGCAACACTATGGATCTGTCCTTTATGGCCGCGCAGGTAACGGGGCGTCTTCGTGGTGCGCCCAGGGCCGCCAAGTTTGGAGGGGTTTGGGGCCACGGTCTCGCCCTCCCCTCCCGGGCTGGGCCTGTGGGAGGGTTCCGCCCAGGCGGTGCTTTCTCCGGGCACCGAGGCCCCAGTCCTTTGTCCGGAGTGGGGCTTCCCACCTGGTGCGCGCCTCCGGGGCGGCGGGCGCGGCTGCAGGGTTGGGGCGGGCCGTGTGCCCCGAGCGCCTGTGGGTCTATCCGGTCCACCGCGGATCCCTCCTCGCGAGAGGGAAGGCGGCCAGGGTCCTGAGCAGTGTCCGTCAACCCCGCCCTGCCCATCCCCCACCTCCGTCCCCTCTCTAGTCCGGAAACCCCCCCAGGCAGGGAATCCCAGATGCGTGCGAACCCTGTGGGCAGGCAACCTCGCTCCTCCCGGTTCTGTATCTTCGCGAGGCGCCAAGTAATCTGTCACTTGCCTCAGGCGCCCCCCTTTCACTTTTCATCCCTTCGAGTGGTGACCACAGCCCCCGTCGCCTGAGGGAGCCTGGGAGACCCTCTGTGCCCCGCCTGGAGTGGGCCCTTGGCGGTGGTTTTATCCTTGTTTGCTTTGTGCTGAGCCTGTAGCCATCAGTGCCCGCCCAGTGCGACCATAACTCATCCCCGGACACAAAACAGGTTCCCATCGACTGCTCTTTGCTGCTGGGGAGATTTCTTGAGTCTCCAGAAAGGTTGGATGATCTTTGTGTCTTAACTCTGTGGAGCCAGAACAAAGGCGAACGCTCACTTTCTCCCGCTGCCTGCGGCCTTTCCCTTCGGAGGACCCGCGCATGACCACAGCCTGCGGGGAGGGGCCCCAAGGGGTCTGGGCGAGCATGTCCCTTGCACCAACTATAGGGCCGGTTATGTTGGGAACCCAGAGGTAGGGCGGCCGCCACGGGGCCCTCTCTGCCTCGGGTGTGTGGCAGGCGTCCCACTGGCTGCTGTTTTCTCTTTTTTCCCCAAGAAATGGCGTTTGAGAAACATTATGCTTCCTTCCTTCCCAAACTTCACTGTGGTGGAAACCTGTTTAAGAAATAACGGCATAATCCAAGCTGTAGAGAGAGATTTCCCAAATGCAGCCACAAAAAAGATGCAGAATCCCAAGTTAACTCCGGGGAACCAGGTCCCAGCTGCTGGCAGCCTCTTAAGATTTCCATAAAGTTAATTGCTCTTGTGGATTTTTTTTTTTTTTGCCTAATTTCTGCCTCTTGTTCCTAAATCCTTTCATAAATAATGTCATGTGGAAATCATTTTAGATTGTGGTGACTTTAGCTACATAACTGACGACGCTTTGTCAGATTTATTTCTAGAGCAGAGAGGACCTCATGCAAGGTCTGTCCCTTCCCCTCTGGATCCCACAGGACAGCTGGTGTTTCCATGGTTACAAGATAAATTGATCACTACCCTTCCCTAGGCTGCCTCGAGCATCATAAGTTGCTATGGTAACTTGACAAAATAAACGTAGGTTTTTTTCAGCATCCATAGGCAGAGCCTGCAGAAATTGGATTCTTCCTTTTCTTATTTTGTTTACTATTCTTGTTTCATGTGGTCAGTTTATTCCTGTCAACAGATGTTCGGGCATTGATTACACACTCAGTGCTGAGCTGACCACCAGGAACAGAAACACAAAGTGCCAGCGAATGTGGAGAGGCCTGAGGTTCGCTGTATGCCAGGTCCCGGGCAAGTGTGCACACATTCTTATGGCATATCCTTCAAATCTATGATGCAGGCACTGTACCCCCATTTCACAGATCAGGAGACCAACCTCCCAGATTGAAGAGTTTGCCCAGGACACTCCATTAGTCAAGAGAAGTGGTTTTCACATCTGGGTCTGAGTATCTGCACAGGTGCTGGGTTTCTGCCTTATTACTTCACCCTGAGAAAGACACTATATAAGGGACAGGATAGACATGTTTAAAACTGACTCATCTCTTTTGCTGTACCCCAGAGGTGCTCTCCACATGGTGCATTGTGCCCAGAGGGCGTGCTTTCTGGTGTTGCTCTGTGCCTTGTAGAGCTGCAGAGTAGGATGTTTGCCCCTTACCTGCAGCACTAAACAGGGCCTGGCCACAGTGAGTGCCCCCCACATGCGTGAGTGCAGTTGGTTCCACTGAGCATGGCTTGCTTCCTGGGTGCACACTAGAGTGCGCAGAAGCCAATGACTATGATGCCAGGTTTTGGGAAAAGAAAGGCTTCGTGACAAATCATTTGGCAAGATGGCAGGGGAAAAACTACCTCCCCAGCTAAGAAAGGAATGAAGTTACATGGGTTTTGGAAACTGAGGTTAAGAACAAAGGAGTTAAATTTTATTGACTAGGAGTGGGTTAAGGGAAAGGAATTTGGATTTGACTGAAGTTCATTGGCTAGTTCCAGGGCAGTTTGTCCATGGGGAAGTTTGGAGAAGCTTTGTGTCAGATCCCTGGGGTTTTGAATTTTTGTTGGTGGCCCTTCTCCTCTGGGTAGCCCCCCTTTACATTTGTGTCCCCCAATCCCAACCTGCTTGGAGCTCAACTCAAGGTTAGTTGTTTCTTTGCATGCTCTGATGGTGTGATTTTGATAAGGTTGATGCGCTGGTATGTCTGCAAAAGCAAAACTCAAAGGGAAAGTTAAGTAAGTTTTTTTCTATTGTGCCCTGAGGTTTGAGAGCAAGTTAACCTCAGATTTACAGTGACCTGGGTGCACGTGGGCAAGTCACTGCCCCACACGTCAGCAGTGGACAGCTTGAGACATCAGTGCCTCCATCCACTCATTCAGCAAATGTGGAGAACTCACGTGCACCTGGCTCCTTGTCAGACGTTGGGGCAGGGGTGCTGGGGGATAAAGTTGAGTGGGGTGTAGATTTTCTTACTGGGGCTGACATGGCACAGTGATTCCCAACAAGGGGGAGGGATCAAGTGCTGGGCCTGGCACAGCCTGGCATGGAGTGGGCCTTCCAGAGTATGGTAAATGATCAGATGAGGGTGAGACAAGATAGATGTGCCAGAGAAGAGAGTAATAGGAGACTGAATTTGAGGGGCCCTCCCTCCTGAACACTTGCCATCATGAGGACTTCGAGGAAGGGGGTTCTGCTGGATTAGAACAGCCTTCCTCTAGTGGGTGTGGGCATGACAGTCAGAGGTAGGGAAGCCCGGAATACATTCACAGATTCCTTCAAGGAGCTGGAGAACCCGGGAGCCGAGGCCAGGATATAGAAGGGTGAGTGTTGGGGTGAGAAGCTCACACCTAATCAGTAGGCAGTGGGAGCCAGTGCAGGTTATGGAGCGGGAGTGCTACATGACTGCAGCTTAGTGCCTCGGAATCCCCAGCCCCGGTGAGGGCAGAAGGCAGAGGACGGGAGGGGTTGGGAGTGCAGTCTTCATTGATTAATTGAGTGAGTGATAATAGCTGTGACTTCATGTAGAAGTATTTTTAAAAAGAAAAGAAACCAGAGTAGGTGACCCGCCTAAACCCAAGCCTCTTTCTCTTCTCCCTGTTATGAATTGGGATTTCTGTTGGTGGCATTAAACGACCATTTTAGAGTATAAGCCATTTTATAAAGGTTTCCTCCTCAACAGCTAAGCTTTGGACACTCTTCTTGGATATAAGGAACGGACATCCATTATCCAGCAAATACTCTTTTGCAAATGTGCCATCCCTGGCACTAGGACAGGGGCTGTGATTAAGGGCTTAGAGGAGGCTGTGGGTGCTGAAGGCAGAGGCTCAGCTTTTAGCCCCACCTCACTCTGAGCCCGGGAGGCACTCTGTATTCTCCCCCTCCCCAGAAACCCTCCAAGCCTGCTCTGCCCAGTCCCTGAATCCCCAGGTCATCCAGAGGGTTGAAGAGAGATCTGGGACATCCTTTTCTCTCTGGCTAGAGGTGGCCAGGAGGGCAGGCTGCCCAGGCCCCCGGGGAGGGGGAGGAGAGGAGAATCGTAGACTTTGTGGACTGATCTTCCAGTCCCCCCATCTCCAAAGGGGGCCCCATCCCGCCCGCCTGTCCCTCCTGGCCATGACCTGACCCCACATCAGGAGGGGATTCTGATTCCCCTCCCCTTAAATCTGAGCTGGCCTCGGTGACTTCCTTGACCACGGGAATGAGAGTGGGTGCAGCCAGGGACTGATTAAGCTGTAGAGAGCCTGCTGCTTTCGCAAAGCACCCTGGGAGCTCTTGCTCAGGGGGAAACAATGTCAAAAGAATCGCAGAGCTCCTGAGACTGGAGGAAGGGAAGGCATATTTAAGGAACCTACTGTGTGCTGGGCCAGCGGATGGGATGAGCACGAAGGACAAGGAGCACCGGCCCACTCATTCCTCATTCATAAGCCCGGAGAACATGCACACCTGTGACCGAAGCGCTCAGTCTTCTGGCTTGCCCTGGCCCGGGTGACTAGTACAAAGCCAGAGTTCCCAGCTGCCACCCAAATCTCCCGTACGTTAGCTGTGAGCTTTAAAGAGTCCTGCCGGCCCACCCACCCTCAATGCTCCCATCAGGGCTGGGGCTGGGGCGGGCAGAGCATTTTTCTTTCCAGACTGACTCCAGCGTGGGGTCAGTGTTGAGCCCGGAGCGTCAGCCCACACCACCAGCCCGCCACTTCCCTCCCTCTGAATGAAACAGGCCCTTGGCTCTTTGGTCCCTTCTGGGTCTTGAGTCATGCGACCACTGGAAGTCAGTCCAGTATGGAACCAGCCACTTGAAATAGTGGGGCCCAGAATAATATAACTGGGGGACTTGTTCCAAAATTGAGGTTCTCCTGCCTCCATGCCTGCCACAGGCAGAACCCACAGTCGACATGAGGGCATTGGTCCCCGGCTCCAGACAGGGAGGAGAGGGAGGGCTTAGGCAGGGGGGCTGAGCGGGGGCGGGCTGCTCACCACGGGACCTGCCACGTCACCCTCAGCCTTGAAGAACAGTCCAGGTGCAGGGCGGGGCGCTCTGTGGTCAGCTCGCTGCTTGCATTGCTCACAGCATTCTTTGCCCTTTCTGCGTTTTCTCTTAGCTCTCTAAGTGTGTTCCTTGTGGCAATTCTGAATTCTTTATCTGCCAAGCAGAGATTTTTCTGCATCTATGTTGTTGGGCTCTGAGGCTGACTTTCTTCCTGTGGTTATTGTTCCCAGAGGGCCTGCTTGATCGCTTGTGTTTTTCTTTTTTTCCCACTGTTTGCCTTTGGCTTTGGTCTATTCATAGCGTCCCCTGAACCCCCAGTGCTGCGGGCGTGACTTCTGGGCTCTATTGTCAGGGTGTGGATGTGCCCTAGTGCCCAGGCCTCTGTGGCTGGTGGGTAGAGGCCTAGGTGGGGGCTCTCGCAGCTTCTCCCCGCTCTCTTCACCTGAAGGCAGGTGGGACTTCTAGTCACTCCTCCCAGAGCACTGGGGCCCCTGGAATTGGGAGTTGGGGGGCCTGCAGTTCCTGCCTGGGTGCATGCCTGCCAGATGGCTCTCCCAGGTGCTCCTGCTAGGTGCAGTGAACACAGGGGCTGGTGGGGCTTAGGGGTGGGGCTTTCCGTGGCCTGGGCGTACCTGGGTGCGCCCCTACTGTGGCAGGTGTTGTTGTGAGCTGGGATCCGCTGCAGGAGCTGCTGCCTTCCCAGCCTCCGCTGCGTGAAGTGGGATCTAGCGTGTCAGCTCGGAGCAGTCGAGGCTCACGTGGAGCGCCGCACCACCCGCACAAGCTGAGGCCCCGGCCCCCCGGGGGGTGCCTGCAGGCTGAGCGGGGTGTGCGTCTGTGTTGGACTGCCAGGCTCTCCAGGTTGAGGATGAGGAAAGCAGAATGAAAGAAAGAAAATAAAGAGAGAAAGAATAAAAAGAAAAGAATGACAAAGAGAAAGAAGAAAAAATTGAGGAAAGAAGATGCAAAAGAGAGAGAACAGGAGGAGTAAGGGGAAAAAAGAATAATATAATAATAATAAAGGGGAAAGAAAGAAAAATAGTAAAATAGAAAAAACAAAACCAAAACAGAATAGAAAAAAACGGAGGGTGGGTGGGTGCAGAATTGCAGCTCAGGACTCTGTTGGCCTCAAGGAGCGGCTGCTGCTGTCTTGTTCTGTCCTCTGAGGGATGCGTGAGGCCGAATGGGACAGTCCTCCAAGGCCTGCTCTCTCCTTTGAGGTGTGACTCAGGGAGAAGAAAACCAACCACAAAAAGAAGACAAAGAAAAGGGAAGAGATAGGGTAAAGGAGCCATAAGCAAAAGGGAAAAAAATGACAAAATCTGTGCCTCAGCCCTCTGTCGCCCCCCCAGGAGTGGCGGCCAGTGTGGTCTGCACCTCTGAGCTGAGCTGTCCAAGGCCCTCCTGGGCGCGTCTCGGAGACAGAGAGACAGAAAAAGAAACAGAGAGAACTCTGCGACAGTTTGTGGTGCGGGTTCTCTCCTCTCCCGGGGTGCAGGCTGCAGGCGTTGGGGTCACAATTTCTCACTTGGGGTGTCCAGAAGTCTCTGGTGAGCTCCAGTGCTGCTGGGAGCACCGAGAGCCTGGGGCTTGGGGTCAGTGTGTGGCAGTGGCAGTGGTGGCAGCAGCGGCGGCAGTGGCAGTGGCATCAAGTGCCAAGAGCCCAGCACTTGGGTTCGGCTGGGGTTCAGTGGCAGCTGCAGCTCTGGGTCAAGAAAGTTCTCATGTCAGCGCAGGCTTAAGCAGAGGGGAGTCACATTGCACCTCCTGGATGGCAGCCATCTCAGGAGATGGGCTACTACGTGGAACAGAGCGTGGGCCGTCAGTGTGACACCTGTGTGTTAGAATGTGACAAAACCTTGCAAACTGGCAAGCCCAGGAGAAAAGTGATTTCTTTCTTTTATTTATTTATTTTACAATGTTTGCTTTCTTTTCTCAAATGTAGCCCCCCTCGGGTTTCTACCACCAATTCACCCATGCACCGTCACCATAGTCCTTTGTGCTCTTCTCGCCCTCTTCTCTCCTTTCCCCTCCCCCTGCAGTTTGTGTCTGACTTGTAGTTGCTCATTTTTGTTTCGTTGTACTGTTTTCTTTCTTTCTTTAATCTTATGATTTCTTTTCTTTCCCTGCTCCCTTATTTGGTTCCCCTATATTCCTCCTGTAAGTAAAACCATCCAATATTTTCCTTTTTCCTCCTGACTTATTTCTCTGAGCATAATCTCTTCTAGCTCCATCCATGTTGCTACAAATGGCATTAGTTTATCTTTTTTGATTGCTGAATAGTATTCCATTGTGTATATGTACCACATCTTCTTGATCCAGCCATCTATTTTTGGGCATGTGGGTTGTTTCCAAATCTTACTTATTATAAATAGTGTTTCAGTAAACATAGGAGTGCAGGTGTCCTTTTGGATTCGTGTTTTTGTGTCTTTTGGGTAGATCCCTAGGAGTGGAATTGCTGGGTCATGTGGTAGCTTCATTTTTAATAGTCTGAGGAACCTCCATACAGCTTTCCATAGTGGGTGGACTAGTTTCCATTGTACAGTGTTTACATGAATCCCCTTCTGCTCTTTCATGGGCTGACCCTGTTCATTTAATCCCCCTCCCATTGGGAATTGACAAAGAGGAAACTGTCCTGCCCCAGAGCAATTCCCTTGACCAAACTGAGTGCCTCATCTAGTATGAGGAGAAGTCTTATTACTGGGAGGCAATGAGGCCTGTATGCAACCTGTATCTGCTCTTGCAGTTTCTATATCTGCTTTTGCATTTTTACAGTATCACCTCCCTTTCCACCAAATCCACCAAATAGCATTTGTGTTACCACACCTAAGAAGAATCCCGGAACCAAAAATCCAAAATTTGTACCAGTAACTGGGCTCCAGCTATATGCCCACATGACCTCCAGTAATATAAACATTACCTTGTTGACACCAGAGCTTGTAATACTTGCCAACCCCAAACCTATGGCAGAAGAAGCAGGAGAAGGAGGTGGAGGAGAAGCAGAACCTCCCAAACTAACAGCTGAACCCGTAACTTACTCGGTTTTACCCAGGTCTAATCCGGTCAGGTGTCTTACAGTTGTTTTTGTGCTTTAAGGTGCAAGGAGATTGGCGACCAAAGCAAGAAGAGGCTCCTTGGGGTGATCAACCACGGGTGTCCAGTCCCTTTGTGGTCGCCAACTGAAACAGAGACAGACAGGGCAAAACTGCCCAGGCTCTGAGGCAAGAGAGCCACCAAAAATCCCCAAAAGGCCAAAAAACAAAACCATGGGCTATAACAATACAATACCCCCACAGTAGGGGCCCATGGGTTATAGCCTAACAAAGGACAGTGCCCGGTAAAATGACAGGTCACTGTGGGTTCTCACCCGTGCACAATTGCAAGAGGCTGCAGGAACAATAACCATGGGGTTTATTTTACAATCGGGAAACAAAATGCTTACTGTATCCACAAGGAGCTGGCTATCTCACCCAGATAGCATCAGCGATGGTCACCACTGGTCACCAGAAGTGCTGGACTGCACTGGCCAGTAGTGATGGTCACTACTGGAGTGGTGTCAGAGACAACCAGTGTTACCAACAGCTCTTTGTGAGATGTTGGGTTATACCAACAAACAGCTCTTTGAGACACTAGGCCCAGGGCTGTTGGTGCTCTTTCAGGCAACATCAGAGGCAGGACCGGAGGCCCAGTCTCTGACAGAGTCCTTTGGCTTCTTTTCCCTCCTCGGAGGGCGGCTGCTGGATGCTTCTTTTCTTCCCTGGAGACCAGGAATGGAGTCTTCCCCTTCTTTCTTCAGAGTCTGAAACTGTCTTCTTTCTTATTCAGGAAGCTGGTGGCGGCAGCGTTGTTGTCTTTTGGGGGCTGGTGTTGTCTCTCCTCAGGGGTTTCATTCTCTCTGGGGCTGGTCTCTCTCTCTCTCTCCAGGGCTCCCTCTCAGATCCCTCTGACCCTGGCTTATATTCTCTTTCAGGGTGCCCCACCCACAAATCTGATTGTACCATTTTTCAACCCTGTGCTTGATTGGACCATTTACAAATCAGCCCATACTGCCTGATTGGTCCATTCCACAATCCAGGAAGTGTGCTTTACATGAAAGGTCAACTGCCACAACAGACTTATGTGGAGCAGCAGGGTGAAAGACCACCACTGCTCCTGCCAGCTCCAACTGCTGAGGCATCTGGGTTCCAGTAACATGGGCTTGCTTGGTTATTTGTGTTTTACCATCTCCCTGCTGTTGTTTTCTAATTTGTTCTATCCGTTAGGACACTGCCACTGGTATTGGCAGGCATCTTTTCGGGTATTCCTTCTGGGGTGTCATTAACTGGTGGTCCTACCAGGTCCAACCCTATTACTCCAAAGCTCCACAAGGATAGTGATGCTGTGGATATGATGGTGAGGATCCCCTCCCTCCATATTTACTCAGTTCCTGAGGAGCGTCCTGGGAATACTAAACCCCTGACAATGGGGCTGTGCTCGCTCGGTGCCCTTTCCTGAGGGTTCCCTCTCTCTGTATTGATTCAGTTACAGAGGGAGGTCTTGTGGTTCCTATTCCAGTTCCTGGGCAGCCTGCTGCACAGTGCGTGGGGGGAGGGGGGATTGTTGTTCACTCCTCAACCCATGGGCGAGCTGTTCTGTTGGTCCATGTGTTGGGGGCTGCTCCTCCCCACTTGTGGCATGTGCTACCCTACCAGTCCCTGCTTTGGGGGCTGTTCACTCCCTGCACCCCACCCCTGGTGCTCACTGCCTTGCCGGACTGTGTGTGGGGGCGCTGCTCACTCTGGGCTGGTCTGTGCATTGGGGGCTGCTCACTCACACTCCCCTGTCATGCTCTGCCCTGCCCATCTGTGTTTTGGAGGCTGCTCCTTCCCTGTGCCTGTGGCACAGGCTCTCTTGCCAGCCTTTTTGCTTGCGGTTGCAGATCCTACAGACACTCCATTATGGGGTGGGGGTGGGAATGGTGGTGTTTCTGTTCCAAATCCACCAGGGTTGTGTTCGCCCAATGCCTGTAATGGTGGCTTCTTCCCAAGCTACTTGGATCCAAAAGCCCCTGTTGTTACTTTAGACTACGTTCACTTAGTTTTTAGAATTTTTTCTACCGCTTTCAGTTGGGCTGATGCTTCTGGTATGTGAGCTGATACTCAGTTTTCTGGTTTTGTTTGGTATCCGTTTTGCGCTGTGTGTGTGTATGGAGGCAACGAGCCCAGCATTTGCACTCTGCCACCATCTTCCTCTTTCTGAGAAGTGAATTATTTTTAAGGATATAGGCCTTAATGTTATCTGGCTGAACCACAGAAAGTTGTGATATTTGGCCAATGTTGAACAATTAAAGGACATTTGCATATGATTTGATCTTCTGTGTCCTACATGGTGAAGCAGCAAATTCCTTGAGTTTTGGAGAGGAAGGACCAGGACATTTGGGATAGAGTGAGGAGACATATGGGGTTGTTACTACTTGCTGGGGAGATCCGAGGAGGTGTCTTTTGTTTAAGGAGCTGTGTGGGGCCTTCTGCCCCACACACCATCTGCCCCTACACGTGTTCTTAGAACTTTTATCTTCATGGTGGGGAACACTGGAACATGATGTTAACACTGGTGGGTCTTTCTGGAAGACAACATGTGTGGCTTAAGTGAAATTGTATGCAAAGACTTGAAGATGGCTCCATTTGTGGGTCCTCACCCTGGCACTTAAAATTGCAAGAGAGGACTCAGGCTCAGAGTGTAACAACAATGGGGCTTATTAACAAAGGGGAACTTGGGGAAAAGGAAAACGTTTCTAAGCCACAAATGACTGGCTGTTCTACTACAGATAGTGTCCACAGTGTCCAGGAGTCCAAAGCTAAGGTTCTTGTGCAAGATGGCATTGACCCTTTGACAAGAGCCTGGAGCAGGTAGCATACTGGTAAGCAGTGGATCAAGATCCAGCTCAGAGCAGTGGCTGGAGGTAGTAATTGGTGGTGTTGCTGGGGTGGCACTACAGCAGCCAGCAACACCTGTCCAGAAACTGGATTGGGCAGCTCCAGATGCTGGACCAGGCAGCATCAGGATGTGGTGCCAGAGGAACAGAAGCAGTAGACACCTCTTAGAGATGATTGGACATAAGTCAGTAGCATCTGTCAGCAGGCAGTGATGCCAGAGGCACCACTGTTATAGCTCTTAGAGTTGTCAGGCTTAAGCCAACAGCAGACAAGTCTTAGAAGTGCTGCCAGGGGACCTGTCACCGGTGTGCAACTCTTTTAGAGACACCAGGCACAGGACAACAGTGACAATTAACAGGTGATATAGGAGGTAGGACTGGAGTCAGGAGAAGCTGTCAGGCTGCAGTTCGAAGGGTAAATCAAATGGGAAAACCTTGGAGGGCTACAGGATTCTCAAAGATTTCTGGAGGTTGGCAAAGGTGTGTGGAGGCTTAAATCTAGATGAATCTCTCCAAAACCTTGGCTTATATCCCCTTCAGGGTATCCGCCTTCAAGCTTGATTGGTTCCTTTATAATTCCAGCTGTTTGATTGGCACAGGTCAAGCTCAAATCTGATTGGTCTCTTTACAATTGCTGAATGGTCTCCAAAACCTTGAATGGCATCAGTGGGAGCTTGTACCTGTTTGGTCTGTTTTCAGTTCTTGTGTGATATTCAAAACCGAAATTCCAGGGGCTTCCCTGGTGGTGCAGGGGTTAAAGTCTCATGTTATCAGGCTATCCCAGGCCACTGTGGCCTGAGTTTGATCCCCGGCCAGGGAACTAACCCATGTGGCTCAGCAGACTGCTCTTGTCTTGCCCGCTGCTCCCCTCAGCAGTGTATTTCAGTAGATCTCCCTGGTCTACTTCCTACTCTGTCTCTGGTGAATCCTTTTACCCCCTGCACCGCTGGCCTACACCCCAGTTCTTGTAAATAAAAATAAATATTTTTGAAAAAGAAGTGAAATTCCATCTGATACGTCCAAACCAGACTGATGCTGACGTAGGGCGGTTTCATGTCCATGGTGGAGCCAGGGCACACTGCACACTGGCCTGTTTTAGGGGAGCTGATGCCCACCCAAGCAGCCAGAGCACATGCTGCCATGGCACAGTCTTTATCTCCAATGTTGGGGCACTGGGGGCTCCCCACAGACTGTATGCTGAGCTCCTGTCCCCCATTGGGCTGTGGGTCTCTCTCCTTGTGACTTGTGCTGGGAAGGGGCAAGTTTTACCACCGCCAGGGCTGGAGGCTGGCCTGCAGGCTGCGCACTGAGCTGGGGTCCTGGTACCCCTTGGTTCTCTCTCCCTGTGACTTGCTGAGGTAGCCCTCAGCAAAACCAGTCACACCCCACATCACCTAGGGCTATGAGATTCCTGTTACGAAGTGACCCAGAGATGTTTAGCATCCCATGTGAGTACCTTTCTGCCCACCTCTCCTCCTGGACCTTAAGAGGCCCACAGTTAATCTGCACTTTCACCATTTTTCATGGAGGGAAATAATACACAAAAAAATAGCTGGTCATGCCGAAGAGGAGATTCTCTTCTCTCTTAAAATGGTGGTAGCCACGCTCCAGGGCCTGTGGGATCCTTTTGAAAGATCTGCAAGAAATCAGCAGAAGTTTTCCCTCCCCAGAGGCACCCAGCACCGCCTGGAAGAGAAGAAATCTAAGCAGTCTGGATATCTGCTACTTAGAAGATGTTTTCGCCAGCTAGTGGCTGCTCCTTTCGCTTAAAGCAAGAATTATCATTAAAATACAAATTGCCTATTATCATACATGTTTTTGACTGAAGGGCCTATCTTGTTATACTTCAGATTCCCATTTGAAAGCTGTAAATATTTTATCATTCTAATTAGATCTGCCTCTGGAGAGTATAATGCTGCATTTTTGCAGGGATCTAATGAACGGTTAAGGAAGAGGTAGACCTCTGTAGTGCTTTTTGTACACCAAATTTCTGAGTAGTGTTTCAAGAGATCAGATAATTATTTGACTTGCTACAGCTGTGTCTCTCAGCTAGGCGACCTGGGGCTTCTGGAGGCAGACTGCGAATTCTCTAAGAAATAGCTGTGTATTTATGGATTATCTGCTGGTTCTTAGTTTTGCTTTGGGTGTTGGAATCCAGGCGAGGTGATGGAAGCCCACCTCTACCTGCTCCCTGCCCACCCTGTTCCCTCATGAGGTCCCTGTACTGTCCCATCATTGCTGCCATTTTTCAGATGCTTAGGAGGTACCAGGTAAATTCACTGTGGAACAATACACAGTACCTCACTAAGTCCTTACCTAGTCCCAAATACTAGGTACTTTTTGCATCCATTTTACAGATAAGGAAACTGAGACTTGGAGAGGGCGAGTCACTTACCCAGGGCACAGAGCTGGGATTCCAATCCAAATCTCTTTGCCATTTAAGCCTATTTTTCAAATTGAATTTAACCAATCTTTGCTTTCTTGTTGAAATGTTTAGATCATTTACATGTAATGTGATTATTGATTTTTCAATAGTTGGGTGTAAATATACTGTCTCACTGTTTCCTTTAGGTCCCAATTCCTCTTTGCTACCTTTTTCCTCTTTTCCTACCTTCTTTTGGACTGAGAAACTTATTCTATGCTATGTCCTTTATTGGTCTTTTAGCATAACTCTTTGCTTTGTTAGTTTGGTGGTTGCTTTAGGATTACAGTATATGCCTTAACTTATCACAGTCTCTGTAACTTGCAGTGTAAATGATATTGTGATACTGCACATACAGTATAAGAACCTTTCAACAATATACTTCTATTTCTCCTCTCTCAGCTTTGTGCTCTTATTTTAACACTTCTCACTTTCACATGTTATAAACCTCACATGACATACTTGTTTTAGTTAAAAAGTCAGTTTATCATTTGAAGAAATTAAGTACTAGGAAACAATTCTTTATTTTATTTTACCATTTGGTGGTTATTCCTGGTACGCTGTTATTTTATGTAGACCTGTGTTTCTGTGTGGCATGATTTTCTTTCTGCCTAGAGACTTTAACATGTCTGATAGTGAAGAAGTACTGGTGATACATTCATTCAGCTTTTGTGTGTCTGGAAAAGAAGTATTTTCTTTGACTCTCAGTGTTGAAAGTTATTTTTTACTGGGCATAGAATTCCAGCTTGACTGTTTTTCAATACAGATGATCCTCGACTTAGAATTTTCAGCTTTGTAAGTGTGTAAAAGCAATAAACATTGAGTCATTGAGTGAAATCGTGGGCTGTTACTCTCTCGCGGTGCTGGGCGGCAGCAGCGTGGATCAAAGCCCAGCCAGCATTTTCCACTTCACTATATTTTCACCTCATGATGTGTTTTTTGGGATGCAGTCCTATTGTAAATCAAAGAACAAAAGATCTGAACAGTGTAAGTCCTCATTAACGTGGTCACTAGGTTTTTGGAAACAATTACTTTAAAGAAACCGGTTCTTCAAATAATGTTCTTTCATCCAGCATTGACTGGAATTCTTTTTTTCCTCCTCAGCTTTAAAACAAACATTGAAGCAAACAGTTATATTTGAGGATCTGCTACTGTACTCTAAAGAGACAGTCCCACCATCTTCCTTTTCATGCTGTTCCCAGTGAGAAATCCGCCTCCATCCTTTGTTTCTCTGAATATAATGTGTCTTTCCGTTCCTTTGGCTGCTTTTAAATTTTTCTCCTTCTCATTGGTTTGAGGACTTTGATGGTAAAATGCCCTAGTATAGTTTTCTACATTTGGGATTTGGGAACTTCCCACGTCTGTGAGTTTATGTTTTTGACTACAGTGGGAGTTTTTATGCCAACATTTCTTTGCCTGCTCTCTCTGCACCCTGCCTTTCCTTTCCCTGGGAGACTCCTCTACATGTGAGTGGACTGCTTGAAGTGGTCTCACAGCTCTCTGATGCTTGTCCATTGCCATGATCACTTTTACTGGACAGAGACAGAAAAGTTCTGGAATCAAGGTCAGAAAATCTTGGTCCAAGTTCTCTGCAGTGTCTGTCGCCCTGTGTGCGACCTGGACATGTCACGCGCCTTCCACACTGTCGATGGTGCCGCTGATGACACCCCTGCCGCCTCGTCTAACACTGGTCACGGGCCAGGCCCGGCTCAGGGCTCACTAGCTCCGAGCATGTCAGTCAGCAGGGCCACGGGCTGCAGAGAACGCCCCATCTGAAAGGGTCGTAACTGATAGGAGGGTTATGCACCCCGACACCGGCCAGGGGAGCACAGGCAGGCTCTCAGAATGGCTGCAGGCAAGTGCTTATGGCATGAGCTGCCCATGGCTCTGGCTCAGCCTAAGGGTTTGCTCCTGGGGTGGCTGCTGCAGCGGCCTGGGCCCATGGAATTGCCACTCATTGTTCCCCAACAGCAGTGGGGTGCAGGAGCAGTGTCTTCTGCCAAAGGAGAATCCGGTCAGCCTCCTGATAAATGGCCCCTGGTGGGTCCTGCCTGAGGTCAGGGGCGCTGAGCGCTGCCGCTGGCATTCCGCCCCGGCCATGCAGCCCTGGCCCACGGAGGAGAGGGGCGTGCAGGCGCCAGCCTCCTCCTCTCTCTAGATTCACATCTTGGACTTCTGAGGGGTTGACGTTCCAGTGCCCTTGGCCTCTGGGGTCTCTGTAACGGGGCTGAGTGTAACCTCCTGAGCTCTCTGCTGAGTGCGCTCCCACAGCCGAGCCTCACGCAGCCCTCGGAAGCAGAAATCACGTTCATGCCCA
>PVIJ01004953.1:99635-110412 GCA_004024925.1 Scalopus aquaticus | reverse complement strand
CTGCAAATTGCATGTGTTTATCTTCTTTGAATGCTGAATAGTATTCCATTGTGTATATGTACCACATCTTCTTGATCCAATCATCTATTTTTGGACATCTGGGTTGCTTCCATACCTTTGCTATTGTGAATAGTGCCTCAATGAACATACGGGTGCATGTATCCTTTCGGATTAGTGTTTTTGTGTCCTTTGGGTAAATTCCCAAAAGTGGGATTGCTGGGTCGTGTGGAAGCTCCATGTTTAGCAGTCTGAGGAATTGCCATACAGCCTTCCATAGTGGTTGGACCAGTTCACATTCCCACCAGCAGTGTAGAAGAGTTCCTTTTTCTCCACATCCTTTCCAGCATTTCAACAGAAAATTTTCAATGAATTATTAACTATAACATATAACTGAATATAGGTGATAGGTCAAGTTAGGTTACTGAAAATTCTAATAACATGTAGCATCAAAATTTTAAATAATTCCAGTTAAGTTTCTCACCTAGAACGGCGATTCTCAATTGAGTTATGTCTTCTGTGAGGTATGTCACAAGTAATTTATGATTAATTGTATTTACCAAAGTTTAAATGAACTGCTCACTAGAAATTAGAGCAACCGTGAAGGGATCTGAATGAATTCTTCTAAGGACATGGGACTCTGGCATTTCTTTGAGATAAGTGTGAACTTGAACAGTGGAAGCTGTATACAATGTGCTCTTACTTCATCTTAGTGCTGCTCATATGTGGTATAATAAGGTGGGGAACTGTCAAATAGTTGGTGAGCATAGTTAGATCAAGGTGCTTGAGACCCTTTGCTTTTTTTGGCCTCCTACAATCATCCCTGCTTTTTTTTTTTGTAAGATTTATTTATTTATGCATACAAGAGTTGGGGTGTAGGCCAGAGGTGCGGGGGTGGGGAGGGGTGAGAGGATTCACCAGATATAGAGTGGGGAGCAGAGGGGAGCAGCAGGTGAAACAGGAGAGATCTGCTGTGCCATGTGGGTCAGCTCCCTGGCTAGGGATCAAACTCATGCTGCAGTGGCTGCTGATAGCTTCATAGTGCTGAGACTTAACCTCTTGCACCACCAGGAAGACCCCTCATCCCTGCTTCTTACTAAGCTTCTACTGGCTCTCCAAGATAAAGGGTGATGCTTAATATTTTGAGAATTGTGTTTTCCCACAATGAGATATCATCCCACACTCTTGAGAATAGCCCCAGTATAGTAAAGACAAGAAACAGCAAATATGATAAGGATGTAGAGAAAAAGGGACCCCTATACTCTGCTGGTGGGAATGTAAACTGGTCCAGCCTCTATGGAAAACAGTGTGGCGATTTCTCAAAACATTAAAAACAGATCTACCATTCAATCCAGCAATCCTTCTCCTGGTTATCTATCCAAAGGATATAAAAACACTAATTTTATATGATATACACACTCTTATGTTCATTGAATTATTTTTACAACATTTAAGGGGTGGAAACAATTTGAGTGGAACAATGATGCATGAATGGCTAAAGATGTGGTCTGGGGCCTTCCTGGTGTCATTACAGGTTAGGTGCAGCACCATTAAGCTATCCAGAGTCACGGCAGCACGAGTTTGATACCCTGCTAGGGAGATTCCCACATGGCTCAGCAGACCTCTCCTGCCTCGCCTGCTGCTCCCTTCAGCAGCGTACTTTCTGCTCCCCACTCTGTCTCTGGTGAATCCTCTCACCACCTCACACCTCTGGACTATACCCCAGCTTGTATGCATAAATAAATAAATCTTTAAAAAAAGAAAGATGTGGTTTGTAAGTGCAATGGAATGTTGCTCAGCTGTAAAGAAAGACGAAATCTTGCCATTCACAGCAGTATGGATGGAATTGAAGGAATATGCTACGCGAACTAAGTCATTAGGAGAAAGACGAATACCAGACGATTTCATTCACTTGTGGGATATTAAGAAACTAAGCAAAGGAACAGACAAAACCAAACTAAAACAATCCTGCATTTCTGACTGCAGAACTGAGGTTACCAGAGGCGAGGGGGGAAACAGACCAAGGGAGAGGGGGCTGTCCAGTGAATTGTGGAGGGTCATTGTCCAGGATTTCCTAGGTCATCCAGCCCAAGAGAAGCAAAACGTGACAGCATATGACCAAAGTAAAATCTAAAGAGGTAAAATGTAATAATAAGCTTTTATTTGAGCTCTTTTTATGGTCCATAATTTGGACATTTATTAATGTCTAATTTTCTCATTCCATTTCTCTCTTCTGTGGGGATACAGAGGTTCTTGACCTGCACTCTCTGTAACCCTCACAGCCCAGTGGGTCCCTGAAAGTGACCGTGGGGTTTGAAGGGTGATTCTCTAGAATGTGTGGCTGGTACCTGCTTCTTGCCAGGAGTTCCCAGAAAGCGCAGGGGCTGATAGGTCACAGGCTGCGGCAAGGGGTGTGAGAGTTTCCTCAGACCCAGAACCCCCTGCCTGGGTGAGTGGGGTGGGGGGGCAGCTGCTGCTTTGTGATCCTGCCCTTTCCCCAGTGTGTAGAGTCAGAGGGAAGGAGAAAGACTGGGAAGGGGACTTAGTTGATACTGACTGAGAGCGCAATTCCAGAAGTGGATTAACGGGTGTCTCTGGACTGGGCCAAGTTTGGTGGATTGTTGGACTAATTCACTTTTCCTACTATCGAGTGGGAGCAGGAGCTTGAAAAGGAAAAGGATGTGCAGTTTTAAAAATGAAGGGAGTTTCATGTCAATGTCCTGTTCATATCACTTATACTGGACTTGTGAAATCTACAGGGAGGAAGTTATTGAAAACCAGGCTTTGCTGATAAGAACATGTCCTTCTAAAGTGCAGTAGCTTCCCTTTAAATAGCAAGAACCCAATTTCAGAGGGCTGAGCTTAGAGCTCAGAAGGAGCAGGGAACTGGGGAGGAAGTGGAGGGTCACAGACCAGGCCAGAGGGCCCAGGTCCCCTTTTTCTATCATGTGGACAGACTTCAGGAATGGAGCTTAGAAATAACTGTAGGGTTTTAGGGTGCTTTATTAAAAAGTGAGGCTGAGGCAGTGAGAGTTGCCTATACCCACAGCTTACATGAAAGAGTAGGTCTTCGTTCTCCCTAGCTGACTTGCCTAGGGGTAGATGGTCAATGCTTGGTAAAATGGAACATTAGATTCCTTTATCTAGAAAATTTGAGCTGAAAAACACAGAGCGTGTAATCAGTCAGGGCACATAGAAGGCAAAACTAATGAATCAGGGATCTTTGAGCTGGACTTGTTTGGTTTGGCTCACAGAATGTTTTTAAAAAAATTTGAATTAATGGTGACAAGCCAATGAGGGAGCATGGGAGAGGCAAGGGAAGAAAATTATAAAGCGTCTTTCATAAAATGTAGCTTATATGATGTTTCACAAGGTCTAATTATACTTGTGTGTGTCTACGTATAAAGAGGTGCTGGCGCATAAAAATTTGGTCACCAATATGTTAGTGGGGGACAGTGCAGGGTGATGAGAGAATCCACAATATTTATTTTCCACATACTTTTATGCAACTTTTGAATGTTTTATAATGAGCATGTGTAATTGGAAAAAAATTAATTTAACTTTAAACATGTCATTGAGATTTTACAGAAATCTTTGTGTTTCTAACTACTGTTGAAATTTGAAAGCTCTGGCATTGCTGAGCTCACATTTTCACACAGCAGCCATGGCTGGCCCGGGTCCTTATTGCATCCGTTAGATGTGGCAGTTTCCCTCTCACCTCTGCAACTTACTGCTTTTTAAACTTAACCTTACTTGCTCCTTGATATTTAGTGCTAAGACTTGCTAGCATGTGAGGGACTGTTCTTTAGAGAAAGGTCATCCAGCTTTGGGGTTGGCAACCATATTGGGTTATAGGCAATTTACAAAAGTCACCCGAGATAAGGATCTAGAACGGTGCCATCTGATAGTCATCTGTGATGACTGAAATGAGCACTTGAAGTGCGTTTAGTGCAACTGAGGACAGAATTTTAAATTTTAATGAATTTTAATTTAAAGGGCCACATGAGGCTAATGGCTACTCTATTGGGCAGTGTGTGTATGGGGGATTGAGGTAGACGGGGGAGCAGAGAGAGATGAGAAAGTTTGCTGAGTGGAAATATTCTTTTCTTTTCACATTATGTTTATGGAGGTAAAGTAGGATTACATCTCTGTATCTGCTTTGGGGGTGACAGGTGCAAACCTCTACAAAGGTGTACACTTTCACACCCTGCCATCCACCAGTGCCCCACAAATCTTCTACCAAGTTCCCCTTCTGTCCCTCACTCCCGCCCACACACACTCCCCCTCTTGTTACCTCAGTTTTGCTCTCATACAGTAAGAGCTTATTATTGGTTTGATTTTGACTGACCCTTTGTTATGTTTCTCTATATTCCACATAGAAGTGAAACCATCTGTTATTCGCTTACATGGGAGATGCTAATGGAAATGCTTTAAATTTTAAGGGGAGGAATCAAGAATTCATCTTGGGAAGGTTATAAAAATTAGCCTACCAAGCAGAGATGCTGAGATGTTGAAATAATAGTATAGAAATTTGGAATTTAAGAGCAATAGGGGTTAGGGAGTTGACAGCATTTCAATGGCATATAAAACCTGGCAGTGAATGAGTCCACTTAGAGAGTGAGTGCAGGAGGAGTAGAGGGCTGCAGGCTGAGCCCTGGGACACCCTAATGTTTATGGCCAGAGATGGACATATTAATGTAAAGTGTTTAGAATGGAGTCTGGCACAAGGCGAGTGCTCAATAGCTGCTATTATCAGTTGGGAAAATGACTGGTTGGGGGAACAGAGGTTTTTTAATGGATGTCAAACTTGACTTTGACCTAATGACTAATTACAGCTTCAAAGGGGGCCAGTGTTCACTACAGTTAAGAACAAGAGGCTAGCTCCTTAATTCATGTCCTTTTTATGTCCCTCTCCACAAGACTAACTTACTTAAGGACTTGTCTTGTGCAGAATGTTGCATCTGGAGGAAGAAGGGATAAGGATGACACTCAAGGAGGCCAGCTAATCACTGGGACTGAGCTTGGGGAGCAGAACCTGACCGGGATTGTTCTGTTCCACAGTGTAGCCCTTAGCCTTGCAGCCCCGCAGCTGGGCATGGGGACCTTGGCATGGGGACCTTGTGGCCAATTTCAGAAGAGACAGGTAGATAAAATGAAATGCCATTTTATCTTTTTATTTTTATGAATGTATTTATTTTTTAAATTGAAGTGACATTGAGATACACCTCCCCCCCATCAGGTATAGCTGCTCTAGTGCACCTACCACCAAATCTGAAATGCCATTTTAATAATTTATAGCTGACAATGACTTTTGTCCATCCCGGCTCCCGGGTGTTCATTTCCTACCTGGACTTCCACAGAGGCTTCCAGTTAGTTCTCCATCTCCTCTCCTGTTCCTCTTTACTCTTTTCTCACAGAACAACCAGAAAGATCTTGAAAGAACATCAGCTGAATCATGTCCCTTTCTCTTTCTTAACTCCGCTGTCACTGGCACTGTCTTAGGATGAAGTCCAGAGCGTAAGAGTTGGGCCCTGTGTGGTCTGAGCCCTGCCTCCCTCTCCAATTTCATGCCAAGCACCCTTCTCTTGCATCCCCCTCTCCTTTAGTCCTGCTCATATATTTCTCAGCTCCAGGTCCTCACATGCTCCAGACCTGTCCTGCTTCGGGTCCTCTGATGGGCTGGTCCTCTGCCGATGGGTCCTGCCAGCCCTTCACAGTCACTGTGTACTTCAGAGGGCAAATTAGACATCTCTTCCACACAGAGGGTCTTTCTGACCTCCAGTCCAGATGAAGTCTTAGTTATTGTTTCTTACCTTTTCCTTCATGGCACTTAATGCCATTTATAATTACACATTTATTTGTTTGTTAATTTGTTTAATGTCTGCTTCCTGGCCAGACTACTGACCCACAGGGTAACAGTACCAAGCCCAAGATAGAAGAAGTTGCTTAATTCATATTTGTTGAACAAACCAATGTCAAGGGGACCAGAATAATTTTTCTGTGGTTCAATAATTGCTTCTATAAAAATTAACCCAGGACACCAAATTATACCCCATAGGGGACTGGTCAGGTGACTTTAGTATCTGTTGTCTTTGAAAGATTTTATTTATTTATGCAACAAGAGCTGGGGTGTAGGCCAGAGGTGTGTGTGTGTGGGGGGTTGGGGGGGTTGAGAGATTCACCAGAGACAGAGTGGGGAGCAGAACAGGCAGATCTACTGAAATACACTGCTGAGGGGAGCAGCGGACGAGACAGGAGAGGTCTGTTGCGCTATGTGGGAATCTCCCTGGCCAGGGATCGAACTTGTGCTGTAGTGGCTGCTGATAACTTCATAGACTGAGACTTAACCCCTTGAGCCACCAGGGAGGCCCAGTATCTGTTGTCTTTGAATTATGAGGTCCAGGTTCATCCATCTCTACTCTTAGGAAGCATCTGCCAAGGGGTGTGACTACTAAGTCCTTTGTGTTTTTCTAGGTGCTAGTTTTATTCTTCTACCAATGCATTTTTTCCATATTCAATTAAGTTATTTTTAAAATACATTTTCATTGAGGCAACTTTGGTTTATAACATTATATGTTCTTGATACATAACATTATAGTTCAACTTCTGTAGACACTACATCATGATTCCCATCAAAAGTCTGGTTTCCATCCATCTCTGTATACTTGACACCTTTTTCCTGTTTATTCTGCCTCAAATTTCTTTCTTGCTTGGTAACCGGAAATTTGTTCTCTGTATCTAGGAGTTTTTTTTTTCTCTCAAGCTTGCTTGTTTCTGAAGGGATTTTATGATGATGACTTAGCTTGTACCCCCAATTCTGGCTGCCTCAGGCCTGCACTGCCTCATCTTCCAGCCCTTATACAGGTCTGCTTCCTTGCATCCAGTCACCACCCCATAATCCCAATCATGGGGAGTCAAGCAACACACTCTTTCTCCAAGCAATTGATGCTGCTACAAATAGATTCATACTTCTGAAATGATGGCTGGAGCTTGGTTGTACTGAAGTGTCCCAGCTATTTTTTTCAGATTCTTGTTTAGGGTGGGTTACCTTTTCTTTTTCTTTTTCTTTTTAAAGATTTATTTGTTTATACATACAAGCTGGGGCACAGGCCAGAGGTGTGGGGCGGTGAGAGGGTTCACCAGAGACAGAGTAGGGAGCAGAACAGGCAGAGCCATGGAAACACACTGCTAAGGGGAGCAGCGGGCGAGGTAGGAGAGGTCTGCTGCGCCATGCGGGAATCTCCCTGGCCAGGGGTTGAACTCGTGTCGCCGCTGCCAACAGCTCCACAGTGCAGTGCTTAACTGCTGCGCCACTAGGGAGGGCCCCTGGGTTACCTTTTCTGACTATTTCTGTTATCAATTTCATGTTCAGCATTTTCTTTAAGTTTTGAGGCTATCTTATCCCCACAGTGGTGTAAGATGTGAAAATACTTGCTGATTCTGTCTTTTTGATATAAACACTCAAATTTCTTTAATCTACAAATGAATTCAATCAAAGCAGGGAATCTTAATTCACAAAAAAACAGATAACAAACTTTGCAAACAAAAAATTAAATAGAGGCACAGTCATGCTTTTCTTAATTTTTCTACCTTTCTGTTAATTACCTTTTTAAGTCATACAAATAGTCGACAGCAAAAGAGAGCCAATTCTAGTTAAAGCAGAAATTATCTGGTCATTTTGGCATGTTTTGGCAATTCAAAATGTAGAATTAAAGTATGTATTTACTTAAAATCAGCTCTCTTTCAGGAATTCATTTGAATATGATTAGAGTAGAGACTATGGAAAAAGTCTGGAAGAAGCCAAACAAGAAAATCATCTTGAAAGAAAATCTTAAAATTGCAAGTTCCATAATCTTATGAATGTGCTTGTGAAAGACGTGCTCACCAAACTTGGCTGGGCCATGGCGAGCTGGGGATGGTGTGTGGTTCAGCTGCGCTCGGCATGTCCCACACTGTGTGGATTGGGGGTGCAGTGACAGCGTTTATGCAGCCTAATTAAACATGCCACACCAATATTAAATGTAAGCTAAGATATTTTAATGACCCAATTTGTTAAAACTGCTTAAGGATAAGAAGAGATTTCATAGGATTTGTTACTATTAATCACCAACCCTAGTATTTAGTAGATTGTGGCAGGTGTTCTCAGGATTAAACTAATAACAAGGGAAAACAACAGACATGTTTTTAATAGTCAAGTTGTAATTAGTGACAATTAATGTAACATTTCAAATTAGAATAAAAGGGTCAGGCTAGCATGATATAAAATACCATAATTGATGCATTGAATGCAGACATGATACTCTTTCTTCATTTTGTAATTATTCAGTTTAAATTAGTAAGTAACAGAGTTAGACTGAACATGGGAGAAAATAAAAGACATCATTGTTTACCTCCTGGTATCCAAGAAGGAGGGAGGAGAAAAAGCTGTATTTTAAGAGACCTCTGAGAAAAGTTCATTTTAGAAAATGCCAAGACTCAGGTTTATTATTATTCTCATGGGGCACACACTTTGAAATGATATTTTCACACAAGGTAGAATCTGAAATTTGAATCCTGTCACAGCCACAAAATACTGAGAGTCCAGATCTCACAGGGAATAGCATTTAAATATTAAATGTCTATGTCCGAGGTAGAGATGACAAGAATAGAAATGATCCCATTTCAAGTGAAATCTCTGTCCTCTTTGTTTTTTAAACTGGGTTAAATTAACATTTTTGTTCAGTTTGACCTGAATGAACACAAAATAAATGCAATAAAAAGCAGAGAAACTATAATGCTCACATAGTCAAAATTGTTTTTGATTTCACTGAAAGTCCTCCGTTACACTTTGATTTCACCGAAGGTCCTCCTTTGCAAGGAAGCAGGATTGTTGTTTATAGTCTATGGGACCAAAAAGACTGGTCGATCCTTGGGAAAACCCAGAGAAATGAGTAGTGGGCCTTTTCATTTTGCATCAAATTGCTTTGCTGTCAAAACAAAAAGCCTTCCATGGAATTCCTCAATAGCCCCCACAATTGCATACGCTGTGGTCCCTGCAGTAAATTCGATGTTGTGGTTCTATTTGTCTGACAAAGCTTCGGACACAGTATCCTCCACCATCTCTGAGGATTCCTGGGAAGGACTTGATCCTTGTAATCACTTACTGGTATGATTTCCTGCTTCTCGTTATTTTTCAAATTCATGGTCATTTTGACTTCTGACTTTGTTCCTTGGTCTCTGCTGACTCAATCAAATGTGGACCAGATGACTCTTACATCATTCATCTCAAACACCACTCAAAAAAGTAGAGAACTTTATAAAGATGTTAAGGGGTGTATGGGAGTTACATTAAAGCAAAGTACCTATAGTAGATTACTTATAATAAAATATTAGTCATTCCTGTTTTGTGAAGTCTAGTTCCCCGGCCATCTGCCAACTGTAAGTTTTCTCTTCTTCCTTTTTCTCCATCTCTTTGTCTCTCTAATCTACAGCCCCCTCCCTACTCCTGGCAATTCAAGATTCCATCCATTAAAAAAAATTGTAGAGTAGTCCAACTCTCACATTGCTTGTCCTTGATTGTGCTGTGATGTGATTTCCCTTTCATAACCAAAGAGGCCACCAAAGAAAAGACACGTTCTTCTGAAGTGGAAGTTTACTGTGTTAAAGATTATAGCCCCCTGTCCCCACCACCTTCCCAACTTGAACTCTCTTATATTAAATCTCAGTAGAAAGGGGCACCATGTTCTCTGTCATTCTGTCACAAATTTACTCTAAATCAATTTTATTAGAACATTAAAAGAAAGATTGGCAAAATAATTGTTACTGGGAGATGTAGGTCCTGCTACAAAACAGCTTTGAGAAAGTTTTGAATTATAGGCAGTTTGTAACAGCTGTGGGTTGCAATATTTTCCCGGGTGAGTTGTTCAGGTACCATTGTGTATAAATTTCAAGCTGTACCTCTAGAAGCTATCATTTAGAAAGTTCATCTTTTATTTCTCTAAGCGTGAAAAGGAAATTCCTGGCTGGGCCTGAGTATGTGACTTTGTGGACAAATTGTGGTACGATCTCCTCTTTGGGGACATATATGGAAGCAGGAGAATTATAGAATTGTAGAAAGAATGGGTAGAAAGGTGGGTATCTAAATTCAGAGAGGAAGAAGAAAATATGAAAGGAAATTGAGGAAGGGAGAATTCTTTTAAAAATATATCAAGATGTGATTGTAATTCTCTTGTTTGACAAACAAATGACTAGTTGTAGTTTTGATGTAGTAACCATTATAGCAAAATCTTTATATGGTTTATAGATTTCCAAGGTATTTGAAAAAAGAGTCTTCAGATTGAGAGACAATTTCATTGCCCCTGCTATTTTTGTGCTGCTGGTCAAGAGCCTCATAATACGATTTTGAATTTTAAATTTAATAAATTAAAATAAACAATGAAAGGGAGACTTGGTTTGATTGGAGAGATTCTAATCACAGATCTTTGTGCTCTCCGGGCATGGATGTCTTGTCTGCCTTTTGCTATAAAGAAGAGTAGAAAGAGGGCCTCCCCCGTGGCGCAGCGGTTGGGTGCTGCACTGTGGAGCTGTCGGCAGCGCTCCATGCGAGTTCGATGCCCAGCCGGGGAGAATCCCACATGGCGCAGCAGACCTCTCCTGCCTCACCCGCTGCTCCCCTCAGCAGTGTATTTCTGATCTGCCTGTTCTGCTCCCCGCTCTGACTCTGGTGAACCCTCTCGCCGCCCCACGCCTCTGGCCTGTGCCCCAGCTTGTATGTAAAAAAAAAAAAAAAAAAAAAAAAAAA
>PVIJ01004953.1:85320-99535 GCA_004024925.1 Scalopus aquaticus | reverse complement strand
ATACGTGTTGAAAATTTTGCTCTGGACTATGTTATATATTAAAAATGAGGTGAGGGATCAAAGCGGGCTGGCGTATGATCTTGGGCTAGCTTTTCCCGTTTCTTCCTCCCTCACTGGCTATTCCTGTGGGTGTAGCATATAAGGCTCCTTTCAAGTTAGACAAGAGAAGGATGCTTGTTGATTACCCTGGGGCAATATGTATACATCTTGGGGTATGACCGGGACCCCCTTTGGGACTTTTGACTGATGCGCTTTGCACCCCAGGGACTGATCAGTGGAACGCCTTGTTAGTAAGATTGAAGCCATGGGTGGGGATCGGCATACATCTGCAGGCTCACTCTCCCTAAATTCCAAAATCCAGTGTTCAGTTTGATCCATCCTTTTCTCTGTCAATAAAAGGGACAGGACCTTGCTCTTGAGCAGCTTTTGACCTTGCTCTTGAGCAGCGTCCTGCAGCCTGCAGCCTGCTCCACCACTCCTGTTTCTTTTCTTTATCAGTGCGGTGTTGCTGACACAACATATTCCTTCTTTTCTCACTCTTCTTCCTTTTGTTGAACCTCTAACTTTTGGGATTCTGCTGGCTGAGCTCTTGATCCTTTTTTCTATCAATTTTTTACCCCCTTAAGTGATTTTGGCCAGTTAGATCTTTTTAGATGCCATCTCTATCCTGATGACTCTGGACATTTTTTTTCTTTTTCTTTTTCTTTTTTTTTTTACATACAAGCTGGGGTACAGGCCAGAGGCGTGGGGTGGCGAGAGGGTTCACCAGAGACAGAGTGGGGAGCAGAACAGGCAGACCAGAAATACACTGCTGAGGGGAGCAGCGGGTGAGGCAGGAGAGGTCTGCTGCACCATGTGGGCTTCTCCCCGGCCCGGCGGGCGTCGAAATTGTGTCGCCGCTGCCGACAGCTCCACAGCGCAGCGCTCAACCGCTGCGCCACCGGGGAGGCCCGACTCTAGACATTTTATCTACAGCTCTGTCCTCCCCCTGCATTCCAGATGTGCTTACCCAGCTGTCCACTTGATCACTATGCTTGGATATTGAATAGTCATCTTAAATTGAAGATGGCCAAAGACAAATTCCCTTCCTCCCCAAATTTGCTCCTTCTCTAGTGTTTCTCATCTCAGTGAATAACACCAGCCATTTCCTGCTTAGGAAAAACACTTTGGCATTTTTCATTGCTTTTCTTCATGCCCTCACATCCAATTCATCAGGAAACCCTGTCAATGCTGCATTTACAATACATCTGCTTCTTACCATTTCTACTGCTTCTGCCTGGTCCAAACCAACACCATCTCTCTCCCAGAACACTTCTACTATAGCCTGAAACTGATCCCCACTCCCCTGCCACCTCCCTTTGTTCCACATACTAATATCAGAGCGATCTTTCAACATTATAAGTTTGATTTATCATGCTCATGTTTGCTTGTTGTCTACCTTCCCCATTAAATGTAAACACCATATATCCTAGCAACTAGAACAGCATCTGGTACATAGTAAGAATTTAATAAATATTTATTGAGCAAAAGAAGGAGTAGAAGAACCAGGCAGGCTATCATAATACTTGGGGTATTAAAGATCGCACCATCAGATCCCCTCCAATATAATAAAGGAGGTGATTTTCATGTATAGTTTCATGAAGAAGTAAGTATTCCGCCCCTTTCTTGCTTCCCAAAGAGAATTCTGCATTTATATACTTTGTTCTTCTCCTCTAAGAAAGAAAAATTCTTGCTCCTAAGAGAAAGAAGTGGATTTAGGTAATAAGGGAAAGGGAGCTGAAGGTAGAAGACAGGAGAAAGACCACAGGGGCAGTGTTAGGAGATTTGGTGAGGACACTTGAAGAACAAACACTTTGGGATGTGCATTTCAGATGTTTCTTTAGGTTAGCGCCCCTCAAGTGAAATTACCTGGTGAAATGATCTAGATATTTTTAAACTTCCTGATAATAAATTGTTTTGGGGGAGAAATCAAACCATCGAGCCCCTACCCCAGAAATGTAAGATGGTGCCATATCCCGTGGTTATTTTTTACATAGTAAAGTTAAATTAAATGCCATTTTGAAGATCAGTAGTTGTACCAGTTGGTAAATAGCCTCTCTGTCCGATTACACAGGTTGGTGACTCAGTGTTGAGAACAACAGAAAGTGACCAGGTTGGCCGCTGACTCTGGGCTGGAAGCCCCATGAGGCGAGTGGGGCAGGGGGCGTGGGCTGGATGGAGGCTCAGGGGTGCAGTGACGGCCTGGAAACCCTTCCTCACAGGTTTGGGAGCATATGGCTCTGACAACACCTCTCCAGTTGGCTTTTGGCTGACTTTCACATTCTCAAGTTTAACCTTGTCAGGCTTGATGATCAACAAGGTTGCAATGAGTATTCATGGAAACTGGTACAGAAGTTAATGTCCAGATCCACGTGAACACAGACAGAAATGAAGACAGTGACGCTTACCAACCTTGACAGGGGGGACAAAAGTCTAAACTCTACAAGAAAACGTTTGTAGTTCTCATCAGCATGATGCTGCAGATTGCAGACAATATACCGCTTTAAAATCAGAGGATCTAAGCATTATGGAAATGACAATGACAACTTAAGGAGAGCTGTTACTGCACGCTCCTCAGCACCCTTCACACCCCCCAAGCCCTTCACTTTAGATACATTCTCTTTTGAGTTTGTAAGCTATCTCAACTTCTCCCCCAATTTTCTTAGTTCCTGGATATTTCCAGCTAATTAATTATAAGTGCAGAAATGAAAAGAGGAAGGGAAGACAACAATGTTCTCAGATTTTTCATATACATTTTGCTTTTCCTATACCTCCTGAGAAAGAATATGGGTATCACCTAGTAGGTGACCTCTATTTAAGTCTTAGAGGAGAAGAAATAAATTCACAGTAATACAAAGTGAATAAAAATCTCCTCAATGAATATTCAAAATCTTCCCACTACAAATCTCCAGTTTCTGGTTGTAGTTGGGTTTGGGAGTTGGGTTTTATAGGTCATGATGCGGGGGGGTGGGGTGTATCTGCTCTTTTGTGCTTTGCTGGTATGGGCCTGAATCATCAACGCACCGCCAGATGCTTTGTATAGTACTTTCAGTTCATCAAATTCTGGACTTGGTGAAGCCTTCATAGTGTCTCTGCATCTCTGGTTAGAACTGATCTTCCACAAGAAAGGTAGCTTCTAGTGTCTTAACCTAAATTTTGCCTGGAATGGTTAGGAGACTATTACCAAAATTATAAGAAATATATTCATTAAAGAAATTAGTTTAAGTGCAATTTTATTCATATGGAGAAATGACTCAGATAATTATTATGGCCAAAAATGACAACTATTATTGTTCAGATACATATGAGCTTTTCATTGAATGTTAAGCCTAATAGACAATATTGTTATCACGTTTATAGATAAGGAAACCAACACTTGGAGAAGTTCAGGTAACTTGCTGGGGGCTATAATCAGTGAGTAGTGAAGAGAGGACACAAGTCTAGATCTTCTGAGATGGAATTATTTGCTCTCTTTGTGATTTTGTGTTCCCTTGGTTTAAGCCAGGGAGTATTATTGAAGTTTTCATGCTTATATATATATTTTTAATTTCATCAATATTATGCTTTACCCAAAAGATGGAGTGAATTTAGTCTTATAGGTCACATTAGGATATATTTCCCTGCTAAAAATGAAAAAGCCAAGAAGTCTGAAAGTAAGATCCTGAGCTTTGCAGAATAGGATGAAAATAACAGCCTGGTCTAATAAAAATTTAATGGGAGTAAAAACAGAACAGTGTATGAGGTAAGAATGTATTTGGGTACAGGTAACAGAAACATCTGACCACAGTGCCTTAAACAAATAGGGGTTTATTTTTTAAATTATAACAAGAAGTCTGGGAGCTACCGTGCCTGGCTAGGGGAGCATCCCCACAATGCCTAGTCAGTCTGTCTCCTTCTTTGTTTCTGCTGTCCATGGCATGTAGTTTCTCTTCAAGTTTGTTTTCCATTAATTGTGAGTTGGCTTGTCTATTTTCTAGCTGCATATACACTTCCCATGTTGGAAGAAGGAAGGCCCAACCTAGTTCCTTCTGAGCTTGTCTTTTTGTTTGGGAAGGGATTCTCTCTCCAGAGACTGCCTTCTGCATCTCTTGGTCAGACTGGGTTTCAGGGCCACCTTAGTTTTAGGGGAGTCTGGGGAGGTGAATCTGTCTTTTCAGCTAGGTTCACTTCCATATTGAATAAAATCAGGATTATGTTAGAAAAAAATAAAAGAATGGATCTTAGGTGAATACATGTTACACACACACACACACACACACACAAACTTATAAGATTTTTTTTTGGGTGTGAGTGGTAATGATTGAAAACCAATGAAACTCAGTTGGGATAAGCTGCTGAGGAGGGAACGAGGACATTATACTTGGTGTTTTCTAATGTGTGAGGGACTAACTGGGTCAGCCTCGGTAGACCTTACTGATAAGTAGCATTGAAAGCAGGCAGAGAGCAAAGTGGCTGCAATGGTGGTGAGAGGTTGTGAAAGCAAGGTGGCGTTCAGTCAGGAAATGATCAGGGAGGATCAGGACAGAGAATATGCCAGAGTTTATGAGAGCACTTCCTAAAGCCAAGCCAAATAATCAAGGTGGCTTCTGGTGGTCAGATGCTACCTTCCCAAGAAGTAGTATCTTGCTTGTCTTAAAGTGGTTTTGCCTGCAAGCAATTCACTGACACAGCTTGCAGTGTCTCAGGAAATTAGCCTGTTGCTGAGCTGAAACGCCCTACATGCGGCCATATTTTTTTTGGTAATTATATAGCGTGTTGTAAGAGCACTACAATCATAATCTGTGTTTTGAGCAAGAAGACCAAAATTCTACAGTGTCTCCTCTCCTAGGAGTATTATGCTACACCCTTGGCTTGCAGAACAGGGACATAGGTTTTCCTCCAGTGCTAAATGCCTTCCCTTCCCCCAGGTTCCCAATGAGGAGCATTAGGCCTCTCCAGAGTTACTGGGCAGTCAACAGGGATTACACCTGTGGCCACAGAATGATGAGGCTGCCTGGGGTCTGCTTCTGTGACTCTGTTCTCCTTAGCGCCTTTTTCAGACCACCAGAGCCCATAGAAGTGCCCTTTGCTATAGGAGCAGCTTGCCTCAAGTGGAAGCTGGGGCCCTGGAGCTTCGGCCTGCTAGCAGGCTGGCCAGGGTCTGTCCTATGGATTAAATTGTGGAGCCTCTCTGCTTAGGTGGGTTTCAAAGGAGATCAACAAGTCCCCCACACTTGAAGGACAAGCCAGGAGGCACAGAAGTGAAAGATGAGAGGGGCCTGTTGTCAGTTATGCTAATTTATGGGAATAAGCAGCGATGTCCCAGTGTGTAGAAACCAATATCTGGTGAGACCAGAACTACTGGGGGCAAGGGATGGGGCTAGACCCTCGAAGGCATATCCTGAGTGTCAGTGGGTGGGCTGGTGGTGGGGAGCAGAGTCAGGTAGGAAAAGGTATGGAAATACACAGGCCTGGCCTTCCCACTGCTGAGGCTGGTCTGCCTCGCCATGGTCACCTGATGCAGGCCACCGTGGGGATGTGGCCCTTGCACAAGGTGGCACAGGCTATGACTTGAAATCTCTCCAAAGGGATTGTTGCAACCTCTGCCTTAAGTAGGAAAGAATCTTTTGGTCTAATTGGTGCGGGTGTGGTCCAATCTCTAACATGTGTCCCCTTTTCCATTGTTTAAAATGGAGATGTTCCTACTCCAGCGCTCCTAGAAGAGGTGTTATGAGTGTAAATGAGATTATGTAGTTCTTGGAATTCCACTGAGAAAATAGCTATGTAAATTCAATGTATTGTTATTCATGACATGTGTGATTGAGCTGAAAACTCTAGCTACTGCCCAACCATGCAAGCCATAAAATTAGACTTCCTATACTGTGCAGAGAGATTCTCTTTCTTACAGTAGAAACCACAAACCAATTTTGCCTTACAGAAATGTGCTCTCATCCAAAATTTTTAATACATATTTTAAAGACTGGCTCAGTTTTACATGAAGTTACATCTGAGAAGAGTGATACCATGCAAGTGTGTGCTGCATACAGGGACGTGCGTGCGTGTTTTCTGTGAAGATTATCAATCCAAATGATCTTATGACTTTTATTTTAACATCCCAGTTCAATTAAGAAATACTTTTCAATAGTGCAACTGCCAGTATATTACATTTCTGAACCCACATGCATCCATGCTGTGGGCATTATCTGATTTTTTCGATTTTGATCTTTAATTCTTTAACAGAATATTTTCCTTGTGTGATGGGTAATTTATGTTGTTTTGACAGTTTGTTTCTTTGATATAATTTGCAATTCTGCACTCAGAGTTCTAATATACTGCAGTTTAGATAAACGGCATGGAAATACAGAGGTTATCTATGTAAAATGATTCATGCTTCAAAACAGGGACTTCTGTAAAATTCAAAAAAAATATATTGCTGTTAATCACATTTTTCATATAACTTTTTCCTTGACTGAGATTTGTTGCATTTACTATTGTAACATATTTCCAAAACACATTAGTTAAATGGAGCTGAAAATCATGCATGCATATTTTATGGAAAAAATGTGTAGATACATTTTCAATTTTAAGCTATAAACTATGACTTTTCTTGGATGATTAAAATATTCTGGCCCATTTAAAATGTACTACATAATAAAAGTGATGCACAATAATAATTTTACAATGCTTAATAATACAAAATGCCTTATCTGGAAAATGTTTTTAAAAAAGTTTTATGCATAATTCAAGCACTTCTGTCTAGAAAATAAGTGAGTGATATGCAAGTGAAATCAGAAATTGAAAAGGATTTTCAAAATAATTAAAAAAAAACAGAGATGAGCATTTCTGTCTGTTTGCTAGAATTAAGAAATAGTAACATTTTGAAAGGGTTTATGCTGTTAGCTACGAGGGTGAGTAAGGCATAGTGACTTTATAGAAAATATTAGGTCCAAACTTTCTCTAATATAGGTTTTATGGCTTAAGAAAGGGGGACAAAGGATTATTGAAGTTTGTTGAATATGCTTCTTGTTGTCAATTCTTGTCACTGAAGAGAATGTGCCCTTGCTCTCACAAGGGAGGCACTTTCAGATCTTCATCCAGACACCTGCCAGAAGTACCTTTAACATGCAAACTAGCCAAGGGAGTTTGCCTGCTTCCAGCCACCATCAAAGCACAGAACCTGAAGGAAGATTGCTCACATCCTCTTGGTGCTGCTCCTGAGTTATCCTAACGGAGAGGCAGGAAAACCCGGTTAGAGGATTGTAATGTGTTTATTAATGAAGATTGAACTCTCACTCATTTAGAATCATCCAAAAGATTAAAATAAGTTTGAAAGAAGCTTACAGTATGAAAAGAACATGGAAATCAGTCTCAGTGGGAACAGATTAATCACCAATCCACAGTGGAAACTATGATCCACAAGTTTTTTTAACCCAAAGACATGGTAAAATAATAGTATATTAAAAATTTATCATATGTTAGCCAATAACTAGATGATCAAATGTAATAAATTCCAGAGTATCCTAATTGCATCAGGAAGAAAATTCAGTTTGTTTGTTGTTTTTATCTGCCCAACACCCTGATTTTGTGTGGGTTAATTTTTGTTTGCATTTATTGAAGGTTTTAGTTGTATTATCTAATTTACTGCACTTGAGCAATGTTAAATCTCTCATTTTGACTCAATATTTTATGAACAGATTTCTAAAAGGACACAATTGATAAGTCTGGTGCTTTTCAAAGGTTGTTTTCTTAATAATGTAATTTCCAAAAAAGTGTGAATAAAGCATAGACCTGCTGAACATGGTCTAGCTACATGGCATCTGGAGACAGGAGTGTGTGTGTGTGAGAGAGAGATATGAGAGAGAGAGAGAGAAAGAGAGAGAGAGAGAGGTCGGAGGCCGGCTCCGACCGAGGTTGGGTTCCCAGGGGTGGTGGGGAAAGCGTTGGCGTTGGCGAGGGCGAGTTGCGTGGGGGAAAGGGGGTGGGGAGTGAGAGACAGCACACACCAGAGAGTGTGATCAGGCCATTCCACTTTATTATTTGAGAACAGGGTTTTTAAAGCATAAGAAGAATTAACTACTGACAATGGCAGGGCGATTACAGATATTCAGATGCATAATCAATTACATACTTTGAGGAGAATTGAGGAACTTTGGAAAATGTCTTGTTGTGATGTAAATACCAGCAAGGTACAGGACATAATCTTCAACCTTTGCCCTAGGCCTAGGGTGGAGGCTGCTGTCTCAATACCTATTGTCTGAAACTAAGACCTTAATAAAAGAAACATCTTTATGCTAATCTCTAAGGAACTATATGCTGATTTTTTTCCAGGCAAGGAAGGGAAATAGGGGAAGGGATTAAATGGTCTTGTTTCAAAACATTAACCCTTGACCGGGCAAGGACACTTCACTGTCAGAAGGACATCTCGCTGCCAGGATCTAATGAGAAAGGCTAGTGCATGTAGGCATGGCGGAGAAACTTATTGTTCTCACCTGAAATTATACTTAAATTATTTGCGAGAAGAAATATCGCATCCTGACTTACGGGAACACTTCCTTGAAGGTTCGCCACCCATAAAGTGACCTTGTCAAAACAATATGGGGGTCTAGGCTGTGTGAGAGAGAGAGAGAGAGAGAGAGAGAGAGAGAGAGAGAGAGAGAACTATTTCAGTGGAGCCTAAGAAAATTTAGGCAGAACTTTGTAAATATCATCAAGAGCCTTGTTTGTAAGAAAGCAGTTTGCTGTATTTTCTAGGCCTTCATTTTATCCCTGCTCTAACATCTTTAATGACACACATGTCAAAATGGATCAAGCCTGAGCTTGGCTACCCTAGTGATGGGTGGTGTAAGAAAAGGACAGAGAAGAGGGCTGTAGAGATAGGCCTCTCTTTCCCTCCATGCTCTCCATCTTTTTGAATTTGGCTGTTGTCTCCTTGGCCTTGACATCTTTGTATTGAGAAATCTATCATCACTTCTTTGAGGGCCAATTATGACATTTCTACATCTTTCAACACAAAACAGAGTAAATAGTGGTACTTAATAAATATCAGTTGGTTGATTTAACCTTAGAGAAAATGAGGCTGTTCCCTTTTAATATAGCCTAAGCAGACAAAGGATTTTTCTTGTATTGGAGTAATATTAACCAAATGTCCAATACAGATTAAAGAGTAAATATGCATTTTTGTGTAGATTCCCTTTGGCCTGTTCTTTAATAAATTGAAACTGAGATGTGTTAGTAGAGGATCACTTTGTTCCCTCTACCCTTTATGTGTGACTCTCCCCTTAGAACTGACGAGACTTTCCAGAATCATAACCATGTTTAAATCAACACTGAAAAAATCACTTAATGTTGCCTTTTGGCCATCTGCTGTCATTTAATTTGTTTTTATTTATTTATATATTTATTTATTTATTTATCAGGAATGAGTTTTTAGGAGAGCATTGCATGGGTGGAAATAAATAATGGTTGGTTGATTGATTATGATTCGAAAGTGTGTGCTCTGAAGTTAGAGGTTAAGTAAAGGCAACATCACAGCTCTAAGTAGACTGTGTGAAAGATTGACTTAAGAGAGAAAGAACCAACCCCCTGCAGACATGGCTGGTGAGATGCCTAGAGGGCTTTGGACTACTCTTGATTCCTAATCTACATAAATTACTTTGGAACTGACTGTAAACTGGTTAAATGGTTGGTTGGTGACAAAAAGATGAAGAAGATAATGAATGTATATGAGGCTGCACAAAAGATTTAGAGGGGTTTGTATCAGCATTGTAACCAGACTGACACGTGGGAAATAAAATTTATTGTTGCTAAACATTGAACATTACTCCTGAGGACTGAAGTAATGAACACAAGTAAAAATAAATAGCACTGAACTAACTAGAGCTGCAAGATTTTCAAAAGAGCACTCGGGAGAGAAGAAGGCAGGCTTTTCCTCTAAGTTGTCTAGATTACAGAAAGGCACAATTTACCTATGAAATTGCAGGAGGCTAATTGTAACTGCCCCGATGGCCAGTCAGAGTGCTGGGTTATACCCAATTCATTGACTCTCTCTTCCCAAGTTTGAAAGAAAACGTTCATATTTGTGAAAATAGATTTATCAAAATTGCATATCCTCAAGCTTTTGAAAACATAGCAAAAAAAAAAAATACAGTGTGGGTATAGCTAGAAAGATCTCAATTTGGCATCTGTGTTGAGTGGTGAAAAAACCCATTAGATGCTGAGGTACTGCCTTGGAAAACATGAATGACAACCACAGGAATTAGTTTAGGGAGTAGCTTCCCCAGGAAAGATTCGGAAACTTGGATCACTTGAGACATTCAAAATGGGCATTAAATGTACCAAGCAAATGATTTTCTCTCTGATGTAATTCTGAGCATACATGGTGAAAGAAATTTATTTTTGCTTTGTCAATGAGTTTTTCTCTCTCAGTTTGCCATTAAGTACATTAGAAATCAATTCTGAAGCTCAGGGTGTAAGTGTTTTTCAATGTCTCCCAACAGGTCCAGAGAGTTATAGATTAGTTGTGTAGGAAAATGTCAGATTTGTCACTTACCCAGGGATTGAGTCTCCAACTGTGTCTCTTTTTAAGCGTTTTTGGAACTTCTTACCTAAGAGTGTATCTCTTTTCATGGAGGTCCACTCCGGAGATCTGTGCCTTTGTGTCTTACAGATGGATTATCATTTTGATGAAAAGAGAGACTTGGGAAGGTGGCATAAGGCTTCAGCTTGGCATTACCAGCTCCAGGTGGTATGTTGCAGTGGGGATTCTGGTTTTTGCTCTGCCATTAGAAATGTGTGGACTTTGGGTTAGTCAGTTAGCCTCTCCAGGCCTCAGTTTCTTCATTTGCAAAAGAGAATAAAAATGTCTTCCCCTTGCCTCAGGAGGATCTCTTAGAGCTTTCTTTTATTCATCCAACCAGGAGGCATTATTGACTCCAAGGGATAAGAATGTAGTGATCAGGGCTGCTCCCTGGAGCTTTCATTTAGACATCAGATTGGAAACATTTTCTTAAAGGGCCAGAAAGTGAGTATTTTAAACTTGTTGGGTCAGGAGGCAAAACTGAGAGTTTTATGTAGGTAATTATGTAACCATATCATAGATCTACAAAGTGCTGATACAAGACAACAAAACCAAAGCAAATAACCCAATCAAAAAATGGACAGAAGAGTTAAACAGACACTTCTCTAGAACACATGCAGATGACAACAGACACATGAAGAAATGTTCATCATCACTTGTCATCAGGGAAAGAGATCAAAACAACAATGAGATACCACTTCCCACCTGTGAGAATGGCCCATATTTAAAAAACCAAAAGCAACAAGGACTGGTGATGATGTGGAGAAAAAGAACACTCTTACACTGCTATGGGAATGTAAACTGGTCCAGCCCCATGGAAAGTTGCGTAGAGGTTCCTCAAAACACTAAAAATGGATCTGCCATAATACCCAGCTATTCCACTCCTAGGAATCTACCCAAAGAACACAAAAACACGAATTTAAGAGGAAACCTGCACTCCTATGTTGATTGTAGTGCTATTTACAATAACCAAGATATGGAAAGAACTTAAATATCCCCCAAAAGATGAGTGGATCAAGAAGATGGGGTACATACACACAATAGTATACCACTCGGCAATCAAAAAAAATAAACTCATGCCATTTGTGGCAACATGGATGGAGCTGGAAGGGATTATGCTAAGTGAAATACGTGAGAAGGAGAAAGATAAATACCAATAGTTTTACTTCTATGTAGAATATAGAGAAACCAAACAAAAGGTCAGAGAGGACAGAAATGAAAGCAAAGTATAGACTGAGGCATCCAGGAGGAGAGGAGAGGTAGAGAGAGGTGGGAAGGGGTGAAAACAGGAGGGAGAAGAGCACAATGGACTATGACTAAGGTTACCAGAAGGGGAGTGTGGGGGGTGGGAGCAAAGGGGAGAGGGGGGTCTAATGGAGGACTATTGGGCCTTTAATGGTGGGTGTGGTGAAACAACATGCATTTGTAGAGGTGTAAATCGATATCCCTAAGAAATATACTGTGTTGTAAATCAACGTTACCCCAATAAGTATAGCTTAAAAAAAACAAACAAATAAAGTACTATACCTTTAGAAAATGTAAGAGTGGTACTGAAGCATGGGTATAGTTGCCCACCCCTGGTCTAGAGGAATAACATAAACAGAAAAATATCCCAACGTGTATGTAATAATAGAAGCAAGAGGCAGAACATTCATTGGGATTATTTTCTTCTATGATTTAAAATAGCCTTTCCTGGTGGTGCAGAACCCCTCACCTTATCAGGGAGCGGAATTCGGCAAGCCCTCTCCACACTGTCTTCTAATCCTCTGCTCTCATCTTCCTTCCTCTTTGTTTTCTTAGACCTCAAACTACCATTCCTGTTTGCTTCAAGAGCTCTTTTATCGGGCAAGAAGAGGAGGCCTGGGGGGAGGGAGGAAGGGAGGTGGAGGCCAACAAGAATTTTAATTTCCCACACGCCAACATAATTACAGTGCAGACACAAATCCTTCCAAATCTTTTGTGCTGCTTTATATGCATTCATTATTTTCCTCATCTTTTTGTCACCAGCCAACCATTTAACTAGTTTATAGTCAGTTCCAGGGAAATTTATGTAGATTAGAATCACCAGCCTAAACTGAAGCCCCGAAGACATCTTACCTGTTACTACCCCGATAGATAATGTGCTTTAATGAATTCACTCTCTTTGTTGGAAACCTGAGTCAGTGACAGAGCTGGCTTGTCACAAGGCCTGGGCACTGCCCTCAGTGTGCAGTGTAGAAGATCAGGAGGCCCTGTCTCAGATTGTTAGAGTTTGTCACCAATCAGGGTCCATCAAATTTTGGGAATTTGTTTAAAAAGGAAAGGAAAAGGAAGGAAAGGAAGGAAAATACTCAGCACATAAAAATGCACTTTTCTATGATTGAACTTATTTCCCCCTGGAAATGTTATACTTTGAAGTTATGGATGAATTAGAAATTTTCTCTCAGAATTATTAACACATACTATTCTTGATATGCAGTGGCTCCCTGTGGCAATCTTTGATTTTTCTCACAATTAAATGCAGTTCACATTGAATAAACAATCTTTTGTCATTGGTGTTTATTGTTAATGTGATTTGCACACCAGCAGTATTTTCCTTTTGAAATCTGGTGTTCTGGGATAAGACTTTTTTCTAAGATATCCTGACCATTGTTGTGTGTGTCTGTGTCAAAAATGATGTGCTTGTCGGTGTGCAGTGTGGTTGGAGCAGCTGTCAGAGGACAGTGGTGAACTGGGCTGCGAGCTGTGACTTCTGTCTTCTCACAGGACAGAATGTACACACCTATATCACACACAGACTGGTGGGGTGCTGCCACCCCGTTTCTGATGAACACCAGGTGAACTTCCATTTTTAAGAGAGTCAGACTTGATAAAAGTCGACCCATTGTTTTATTATTTTTTTTACGATTTATTTTTGCATACAATGCTGTGGTGCAGGCCAGAGGTGTGGGGCGGTGAGAAGTTTCACCAGAGACAGAGTGGGGAGCAGAACAGGCAGACTGACCATAAAACACTGCTGAGGGGAGCAGCAGGTGAGGCAGGAGAGGTCTGCTGCGCCATGTGGGGATCTCCCCGCCGGGGCATTGAACTCGAGCCGCAGCTGCCGACAGCTCCACAGAGCTTGCCTAACCTGTTGTGCCACCAGGGAGATCCAGTTGACCCATTATTAAGACCATAGTCACAGCTAGAATGTGTGTGATTTGGGCAGGGGGAGAGACAGAGAGAGACAGAGAGAGAGAGACATAAACACACAGACAGAGAGGATGTCCACTGCTTAGCTTGAACTTCACCAGTCTTCAATGGATCCACGTCTCCATCACAGAATATAGGGTGGCTTTGTGTCCTTTGGGTAAATTCCCAAAAGTGGTATTGCTGGGTCGTATGGGAGCTCCATGTTTAGCAGTTTGAGGAATCGCCATACAGTTTTCCATAGTGGTTGGACTAGTTCACATTCCCACCAGCAGTGTAGAAGAGTTCCTTTTTCTCCACATCCTTTCCAGCATTTGTTGTTGCCTGTATTTTTAATGTGTGCCATCCTCTCAGGTGTGAGGTGGTATCTCATAGTGGTTTTGATTTGCATTTCCTTGATTATAAGTGATGTTGAGCATTTTTTTCATGTATCTGTTGGCCATTTGCTTTTCT
>PVIJ01004953.1:0-85220 GCA_004024925.1 Scalopus aquaticus | reverse complement strand
TCCATTTTTTGACTGGGTTATTGGCTTTGTTTTTGTTGAGTTGTGTGAGTTCCTTGTAAATTTTTGTTATTAGTCCTTTATCAGATGTGGATACATGCATCCGTATGTTCATTGCGGCACTATTCACAATAGCAAAGGTATGGAAGCAACCCAGATGTCCAAAAATAGATGATTGGCTCCAGAAGATGTGGTACATATACACAATGGAATACTATTCAGCATGGAAAGAAGATAAACACATGCAATTTGCAGCGACATGGATGGAATTAGAGGGGATCATACTCAGTGAAATAAGCCAGAAAGAAAAAGAAAAATATCGAATGGTTTCACTTATAACAGGACTATAGCGAGGCCGGGTGGGAGAGAGACACTCAGCGGTGGGGGGGGGGGTAAGGGCACAAAATGGAAGAGAGGAGAATACAGGGGACCATGGAGATGGATCATGGGTGAATTGGTGGTGGGTTGCCCAATACAAAATGTAAAAGACATAAATAACAATAAAAAAAAATAAAAAATAAAATGAGACAGGTGATGATGAAAAAAAAAAGAATATAGGGTGGCTTTGACTAGATTTTCTGTGTAAGTTGGTATTATAGTAGAATGTGTAGCAGCTGCTATGAGATACCCTCAAACCCCATCTCCCTTCTTTTTTGCAAACACAATCTTGTTTTCTTGGGGGACCCAGCTACAAGGGCTAAAATCATGATTTGCTTTGGTTATTAATAGCAATCTCATCCTTTTTGAAGAAGTTCCCTGCTGAGTGCTCTTGGGTCCAGGTGACCATGTATGTAATGCTCAATGCTGTGTAAGGAGAAGTCTGCAGGTGGGTTTCTGGGAAGACTGTTTTTACCTTTTTGCCCAATTGGGGTTGAATGAAGATGTGCTGCTTGGATCTGTGGCAGTTATCTTGTGACCAAGGGGTGACAGATGAGAAGGGTAAAGTCAAGATAGAAAGAAATCGGATGTTCGATGCATTGGGGTTCCTCTGCACCAAATCTGGAGCTCTCCTTCCAGATTTCTTGTCATGTGAGGTAAGTGCTTTTATTGCTTAAGTCACCATAAGATGGATTTTATCTTTCAGTTACTTGGAACCAAGTGAGTTTCACATCAAAATGGAGAGAATTTCTGTCATCTGCCTCACCACAAAGCTTGACAGGCTTGCGATACTTCAAGGGCTCCAGCTGGAGAGGCCACAGGGTGCAGCCAGGGTGGTAGTGTTGGGCTGGGGCATCGCTACCAGAACATACTGTGGCAATGCAGGGAGACCCTAGGCCTGGGGCAGCAGTGTTGGTCAGGGAGCCATACGTTACAGAAGTTGATGCGGGAAGACCAAGCGGCACTCAGGAACTCGGGAACACAGGAGATTTATTACACCGGTGGGCCCAGGAGAAAGCGGCAGGCCCAGGAGAGGGTCACATCTAAAGACCTGGGCCCTGAACAAAGGCAGCAGGGGGTTTTTATACAAAGTAGCTTCCGCATATCTTTTGGTGGGTTTCAGGGAAGGATGACCTCAGTGGCGGGGGTGGGGGGGCAGGGGGAGCAAGGTCACTTACAGACAGGGGTCTTATCAGTATGTGGTCATGCTTCTCCTTGGTACTCACCAGTAGGGGTCACGCTCATCCTGTTTACCCCGTTCATTTCCACCTTCTGTGGCGGCTGTGCTGACTGAAGTGTAGTGAGTGGTGCAGCCCAACAGCTCTGGGGGAAACTGGGGGACACTGGGGTGCCTCCACGTTTGGGAATAAAACAGAAAAGAGAAAATAAAGCTGTGGTGCACAGTTGCTCCCTGGGGAGCCCATTTTACTTATTTATGGGCACATTGGAATCAGTCCATGAAATCTCAGGATAACCTGCGGGAACTTAATAGATTTAAAGTGTTTAATTGCTCGAACACAATAGGAGTTTATATTTTGCTCACATAACAGTTCAGTGGTTAGTAGCTGGTTGTCCATGTGGTGATTCGGGGGCCCAGGAGACTGTCGTTTGACGAGCGTGCACTCTCCTCGGATACGGTTACCATTTGCACTGACCCGGCAGAAGAGGAAAAATAGATTATGAAGGAGACAGGTCTGCTTGTTAAGATCTTGCTCCAGAAGTGGCACGTATAACCTATGCCCCCACTTCACGGCGAGTTTAAGTCATGTGTCTCGGCCTAACTGCAAGAGAGCAGGAGTAGGGTTTCCCTGGCTGGCAATTTATAGCTTTCTATTATAAAATGGGAGAATGGATTTTGATGGGCAATCTCTGCCACATCCAGGTCCTTCTAGAAATACTTGTCTAGGGGTGGGTTTGGGGTGGGGTAGGTGCTTCGCAAAGCCCTTAATTCTATCTGGGCTGCTGGGGAATGCCTGTGATACATAACAAGATCAGAGATTCACTCACTGATCTTCTAAATGCAAAGTGGCATTTTCACCCCTTCCTTGGGATTATCTGCTTCACTATACAAATTAATTAACAAATAATTAAAAAAAACCTTTCTTCTGCCTAATTACTAAGACCTGGTATGACCATTAGATTGAATTTCATTTGCAGTTTAACATAAACCATATACCAACAGTCTAAGTTATAATATATGCACCTGCCAACTCTTTTTATTTAAGAATAAAACACTTAAAAGCATGTGGTAGCTTTTTTTAAAAAAATTTTTAAAGGCTTTTTGATGACCACATGGCTTATGATTACTAAGAAACAGAATTTCAAAATGAACATCAGACTTACTTTTCTAGTGCCTAGTCATAAATGCATTGCTACCCGTGGAATAAAGTTCCCTTGTGTGAAAAATAGGACAGTAAGGAAGAATGGGCCTTGTCTGATAAAATGGCTTTTATTAATCTCCTAATGTTTTTATTTTGTTGTAGAATTATGATTAGTTTCAAGAGAATAACAAATAGGCTATGATCAGAATTGGATATTATTGCTATCCAGATATCTTTGGTTAATGCCTGCTGTTTATTTCAAAAACAAAATGCTTTCATTAAGAAATATCAATGATAATGGTCTGACTTTATTATCAAGAAATTATACCTGTATGTAAACCTTGCTAATTATAAGTGCTTGAATTCATTTGGGTGATATAATAGATGAAAAAGGCCATTTATTAGAAGAAGTACTTGGCATTCTTACCAGCATAATAAAACTGATATAATAAAAAACAATCTAAGGAAAGAAGAAATGTTAACGAGAAATGGAACTTGCCCAATAATAAATTAGTCCGGGAGACGATGTGGCTTGTGGGATTGACACCAAGCGCTTCATCTTAGAAATTGATTCCACTCAGCCTCCTCCTGTGGTCTGTCCTCATCTTCCCCTCTTTTTGTTTTCCCTCTTACTTTCCCTGAGTGATCTCATACGTGCGACTGCTCCAGCGTCCATGGACTCCCAAATCCTTAGAACTTCAGCCCTGAGCCTTGCTGACCATATCTGCTTGGATGTCCTGTAGGAACCGGAACTCGGTATGTCCAAGAAAAATTTGTCATCTCTGTCCTCTCCTTGACTGGTTCTTCCTAACTGGCACATGACAATCAGTGTCTTCCTCTCTCGCACGCCACATCCAATTAGCCACACCCCCTTGTTTCCGGTTAGAAATTTCTCTCTCACACCTCGTTTTTCCACTTGTTCTGGGGCCATCACCATTTCTCATTTTAAAGACTTTAACCCTTATCTTTAACCAGCTTTAGGATCTAATCATTAAAATAATTTTGTTTTCATCTTTTATTGTCCTTTTCTTTTAAATTGTTCCCTCTACCTTTTATTTTGAAAGATTCCAAACCTGCAGAAAAAGCGAAGTAGAACAAAATAGAAGCATTAACGTCGTCTCTGAGCTTTACTGACTGTTGATACTTTGTCAGATTTCTCGCTCTCATAACCCACTGCCCCACACTTCTTCACAGAACCAGCCTGCTCTGACTCCCTAGGGATTTGTGGCTTGGGATTGGCGAGGAAGTTGGCATTCCCACCAGCTTCCGGTTGATTGACTCCTAGAGTGGAAGGTATTTCAGGCAGCAGTGGAGGGAGAAAGCAGAAAAGAAGTGTCACTTTGATGAGGGGTGTTGTGAGCTCTGGTAAACCAGCAGCACCGATTGGGTATCTGGGCGTCTGTGTTGGTGAGCAGCCCATTTTCTCAGGTGCAGCTTGGCCGGCTGAGGCTTCAGGGTTGTATCATAGTATCAGATGAGACTGTTGCCTCCCCCCACTCCAAAGTGCATTGTCCACTGGCAGCAGTGGGGGCTGGAGAGTCCAGTTACCTCCTTCAAGTAGCTCTTTGATAGTGGACTTTGGAGCAGAAGAGTGTGGACAGACTTGCTTCTGAGAGTAACACCTGAGGTTTCTTAGAGTGCGTGAAACTGAGGCTGGGGAGGTGGCAAGTGGCTGCAAAACCTTATGAATGTAAATGGAGGCCAGAGAACAGCAACACCATTGCTGCTGGGCCTGTACTCCAGAACAGAAACTAAGATATTAAAGGAGATACAAGCTGTTGGGCCCCCCTGGTGGCGCAACAGGTTAAGTGCAGCACTATGAGGCTATCCAGAGCCGGTGCAGCTGGAGTTCGAGATCTGGCCAGGGAGATTCCCACATGGCGCAGCAGACCTCTCTTGTCTCGCCTGCTGCTCCCCTCAGCAGTGTATTTCAGTCAATCCACCTGTTCTGCTCCCCACTCTGTCTCTGGTGAATCCTCTCATCACCCCACACCTCTGGCCTATACCCCAGCTTGTATGCATAAATAAACAAATCTTTAAAAAAAAAGGAGATATAAGCTTCAAGAGGAAGAGTTCCTTTCCCCTAGAGTTCAGCATACCCCTAGTGGTACAGAAATAATGCCTTAGTCATCCATCATTTCGTTTTGATTGTATACATGCACTGTACATGGGTGACAATCTGCTTTTTGGGCGGGTGGATCTTCAAAGCCAATGAGAGACATTAGCTCTGACTTTATTCTGATAGAAGTAAAGTATTTTTGCCTACATTAACTATATTACCCTGCCTTTCAAGTTGTTAAAGCAAAACTCTGCAATCTTAACTGTCTCAAAAAATATTGCTAATGGGCTCATTTATTTAAAAAATTTGCTTTTTATTATAGGCAAATAGTCTTAGTGGCAGACTGTATTTTCTAAATATAGCAGCTACATTTTTGCACCCCACATGCTCTTACAATGTGACTGTGGCATTCTGTTCATTAAGTGGTGGGGTCTGTGTCCCTTTTCTTGCTCTTGGGTGGGCCTTTGTGACTGACTTGATCAGATGAGTATAGTGGAAGGGATGCAATGAGGCTTCCAAAGCTAGATCACAAAGAATGCCGTGCACTTCAGCTTTACTCTGTCAGGGCATTTGTTCTTGATGTCCAGCCACCATACTATCAGGAAGCCCAATTACCCCACATGGACAGACTATATACCAAGAGGCCCTGCCATAATATGAAGGGCATCAATCTTCATCTTTTGTGATGAAGAGCATTAATCACCAGACATATGAGTATAAGTCCTGCCAGATGATTTCACCCTTCAATTACTGAATAACCCTCAGTTTTTGAGGCTTCCTGCTTGAGTCCAATTATCAGAGGACAAAGGCACCCTGTGACCCATAGAAAATGTGAGCATAATAGAATGGTTATTAATACCACTACAGTTTGGGATGTTTGCTAAGCAGCAGACATAACTGGAACAACATATATACCCTGTCCTGCTCTGTTGACAACTTTGTGAGTTTTGATCATCTTGAAATGGTTTGTTTTTGAATTGTGAAAACATTGTTAATTAATTAATTGTGTGGACAGTAACATTGGCTTCATTCAATGTCAACACAAATAATTCATGAAACAAATTTCTTTTATTTCTAGATAGGTGTTTCAGGATACATTTGACAACAGGCCTGATTTTGAAGTGCTGCTTTAAAAATTCTCTCCAGCATTATTTTCATTATCTCAAGCTGCCACTTAAAACTTTTTGTATGTATCAATTTGAACACATTTTCTTTATCTCATATTGTTGAGGTCTTAATTTGAAAATGGCTTCTTTAGTTCAAACATGCCTGCATATCAAGAGAGTGTCTCTGTGGGGTCATTTCCCCAGAAGTGTTTGTATGGAGGATGAAGGTGTCTCCTGAGAAAGAACTCAACCTGAACACATTGCAGGTATTGCCATGTGGAATGTGAGAAGTGTTATTTGCCACTTGGAGCTCTGGAACTTTAGACACCTGGCTGTGCATCTCCAAGTGCTCTTTTTCTTTTGTACTGGCTAGAACCCATCAACTCAACTTCCACATCCTGGTAAGAACAATACTCTGGGTTTCTGAATGACTGTGTAGAGCAGAATCGCTCACTAACATCGTATGTCCACTGCTAATTTTGAGGTGAAAAATAAGCTATCTTTTTTCACTCTTTAAATAATTATTGAGTGTCTTTGTTTTAGCAGTTCAGCTTTATCCTAACCTATACTCTTATTGATCCAACAAATATTTATTGAGCTATAATCAGATTTTATGAAAGGTGATGGGGACACAATGGCAAGCTTTTAAGTTCAGTAGGAATGCAGACAAATAAATATATAATTACAATTGGGATAGACACTAAGGACTTTAGGTGAGAGGTGATGGAGTAATGAGAATATAGAGTCAGGGGCATCTACCCAGTCATGGAGATTAATAAACACCCCTATGAATAATGCTAACAAAAGATTGAGTTAAGGTATCCAGGGAGTTAATTTGGGGATGGGAGGAAATTGGCAAGGGTCATTCTAGCCAGAAAGGGGAGCATGTGTAAAGGACTCGGGGTAGCAGTTTGCATGATGCATTTGAAGATAGCAAAGTGGGATGTTGTGGCCGACATGAAGATAAAGAGCATGGTGCAAGATTTGGCTGGGAGACAGAGTGAGGGAACTTGTGGGCCAGGAGTTTGGTCTTTATCTTAAGAGCAAAGAGATTAACATTAATTGAACAATGGATAAAGTTACTGGAAAATTAAAGCAGAGGGATGTCATCAGAGCTGAACTTTGAAAAGATTCCTTTGGTAGCTATGTGGGGAGCAAAGGGGATGAAAGGAAACTGTTTAGGAAGCCATACAACAGTCCATTTTACTTGGGAACACATTTGATATATGCTTTGGGATTCCCAAGAATAATTTAAGGGAGATTTTGAGTTGGGGCTTGAATTCTCAAAGTTGTGGGCAGGCATGAGCAAAAGAAATGTGATTTTGTATTTACAACCCATGTTTTGCATCCAGGCTAGTAGGCTAAGGAAGCGCAGGTCACAAAATGAAACTACAACAGTTCTACCATTGAGATAGATGATGTGACAATGGGACAAATACATAAAGTATCTGGATGGTCCTTTGAAAATCTGGATTGTAATATCTGCTGAATAAACCTGATTCACATTTGTTGGCTCATGTCCTCCCTAGTTCAGGTGGGCTAGAAACAACTTTAGATTGTTTCATATCACCTCCGAATGGAGTGTGAACATCTTAGTGAGGCACGAACACCTAATGCATTATTAAGATGCTTTTATCTGCATGGGGCCATACTGCTGATGAGTCTCAAGGCATCTGATGCTCTGCAGGCTCTTTCGCTTTTCACTTTTGCGTCATTGTCACTGGTTTTGTAATCTAAGGATCTGTGCAGTTTAAAGAAGAGAATTTATGACCTTGGTCTCTTGTCTTCACAGAACAAAGTAGACTCCTGAGCTGCTGTTACATTTTATTTGTAGGTAATGTACAGTGGGTTTCATGTTCTGCTCTGACTCTTATGTTAGCTCTTTAATTATATTTCTCTAAAAGTTTTTCCCTCTGGATAAGCCGCTGATGAAAAGCGTAATCTGGTGATGACGAAATTCAACTATAAAAGAAGGAGACAAATTTAAAGCTATTTTTAATTCAGTCAATTAGGAACATTTTTGAGGATCATATGATACTGATAAAGAACTAAGATAGCTTATAAGCAATTATAATGTTAATGACTTAAAAAACAAATCTTTATTAGTTTATAAATTTGGTTTATTGCATATTAGTTTATAAATATCTATACGGTTTATAAGTTTATAGCTTAAAGTTATTTCTATTATTCTGTGACTAAAGTGATTTGTGTCAGTGTACATGAAAATGAAGATTGAGCTATTTGCTTTTTCTTATTCTTTGTATATAAGGATGCATTTAGGCATTATTTTGATTATGATTTAAAGACCATTTTGCCATTATTATTTGTATTTTAAAATTGCCACTTTGACAGTAACTTGGTGCAGTTTTGGATTATAAGTGACAATACCCATCACTAATTCTTTTCGATTTCACTTTCTATTTCTTGAACCCATCTGCTTGAATTTCTACCTCTTCAATTTCTTGCCTGTACCACTGAAATAACCTTCTAACATGTCTACCTGCTACCCATATACCCAGAGGTAGTTAAACCGAGGTTAAAGCACAGCCTTCTACAGATTGTGCAAGGTCCCCCTCACTTCAGACACCAGCTGTGAGTTCAGGGGTCTCTTTTGCTTCTGACCAGCAGCTGCACATTCAAAGGTTCCCAGGATCCCCTCAGGTTTGATAATTTGCCAGAATGACTCCTGGAACTCACTGGAAACTATTACATGCAAGTCATGTTTATTACCAAAACTGGAAATTAGAAGAGCTGCCTTACACAGGATGGAGATAGGAAGCCTCACATTCTCAAGGACTCATCAGCTCCAGGCATTGAAGCTTGCTGTATTGAAACAGTACTGCCAGCCAGGGAGCTTACCTGCTCTTTGGTGTTCTTATTCAGGCTTCATTACATAGGCCAGATTTGGGGAGTCACTGGGCATGTGGTTGGAGTCAATTTCCAGCCCCCTCCCCCTCCCTGGAGATTGGTCTAATATCACATAGCTCACAGCCCCAAACCTCTAATCAGGAAACCAGGAAGCCTGAGTCTTCCAATTTTGTTCTTTTTCAACATTGTTTTGGCTAGTCTGGAGTCTTTATGGATTTTATAATGGATTTTACTATTTCCACAAAAAATGTGATTGGGAATTTGTTAGGGATTGCATTGAATATGCAGGTCACTTTGGATAGTATTGACATTTAAAAAATATTAAGTCTTCTGATCCATGAATATGTGTTTATGCTTTTAATTTCTTTCAGGGGGATTTTTTAGTGTTCATTGTATAATTCTTTCACCTTCTTGGTTGATTCTTTTTTTTTTTTAAAGATTTATTTATTTTTACATACAAGCTGGGGTGCAGGCCAGAGGTGTGGGGCGGTGAGAGGGTTCACCTGAGACAGGGTGGGGAGAGAACAGGCAGATCGACCAAAATACACTGCTGAGGGGAGCAGCGGGCGAGGCAGGTGAGGTGGCTGTGCCATGTGGGAATCTCCCCGGCCGGGCATCGAACTCGCACCACAGCCACCGACAGCTCCACAGCGCTGTGCTTAACCCGTTGCACCACCAGGGAGGCCCCTTGGTTAATTCTTAAACAATTTATTCTTTTTAATGCTGTTGAAAATCATATTCTTGCATTTTTGTTTTTATATTGTTCATTTTTAGTATGTAGAAATGCAGTTAATTTTTGTGAGTTGACTATCCTGTTACCTTGCTGAGTTTTATTAATTAGTTCTAACAGTCTTGTTTTGTTCATTTTTGAAGTCCCTTTGAAGATGAGAAAGAATCCCAGAGCAGAGAAGTGGCGATTGTTAAGGTCACATGGTGGCGGATGCCCAGTTCATCCTTTGCTTGGCGAGGACCTACTGAGTGCTTTCTGGAGAGCAAGTACAGGACACCCTGTGGCTCGTTATACTCACAGATGTGTGTGCATTTGGTGTGTGTGATTCAGTAAATAGAATGGTCTCAGGGTGCTTTATTCCATTCATGATAAAAGATTTGTGTAAAGTGGCATTTTGATTTTGACATAAAATGCTTTGATAGTTGTCTCTATTTTTCCTTCTTTTTTTGTTGCCCTTTCACATCTTCCGTTTGCACAGTGCTGTGGACTTTTACATTTTTATCGATTCTACTTCTGACAAGAAGGCATTTCTATTTTTAAAAGGGTGAGGGCAGCTGTCCCAGCAATAGAGGGACTGTGTGCACTACACTTTTGGGGGCAAGTAAAGGAAACTAAACTTGAACTATTGAAAGCAAAAAATGGCAGGAGTGGAGCTGGCATTGGAGATAGCTGGAGCTGGGCATTTAAACCCTCGAGGGTGCCTGCTTTTCACTGCTCGCCTTGGCTTCTTCACCCTTTGGCTTTTTTGCTTGGACTGACTTCTCATGTGGCTGGGCTGATGCTTCTGCAGCTCCAATGTACACATCCAAGACCAGATAGAAAAGATCCTCTTTCTCCATCTCAACTTTGAAAAAGCCCAGCTTGACTTGTTTCACAAGTCTTTTCCAGGACCAAACCCAGTGACTGAGGGCTGAGATGTTCTGATGGGCCCATCTTGGGTCAGGTGCCAACCTCTTGGCACATATTGAACACACCCGCAGAACCACATGGCTTGAAAAAGCATCTAGCTGAAGATGTCCTTTTGGGCACCTGTTTTAATAAAATTTTATTTAAAGTTCTCTTTCCCTCTTTGTATTTGTGAGTTTAGAAAATAACATCAAGCAGATGCCGCTGTTAGGCCCTAATCTCTCTTAACCTCATGGTTGCATCTGAATATTAGCAAAGATGAGTTGCCAATATCTCTTTTAACAAGGAGGTTGTGCTCAGGGCAGGAATCCCAGGAGCTCGGGGCAGGGCTCAGGCTGACAGGGACCTGGGAGCAGGGCCCATTGAATACGTATTGATTGGCACGTCCCAGTAAATGGGCAACAGTGGAAATCCCGAGCTGTAAGGGGTTCTGTATTTCTGGTTGCTAGTAGATAAAAAAAGAAATTTCTGTGTGCTTAAAACTAGTGCCTAGAAAGATCAGTGCTGGTATCAGGGCCGAGAAGGAGAGAGAAAGAGAGAGAAATACTGTGCCTGTCTTATTTCTGACCCCTGTGCTCATAACCTTCCTCTCTTTTTTGTCATGTCTCCCAACTCTGGAGCTTGCCTGGGGCTTCCCCAGCCAGTTTGCTGCAGGAAACAATGCTTGTTAATTTTTTTGGTCTCATTTTTAATTGGCTTGGAAATATAATCAGAAAAATGCCAGGTACATGCAGAGGTGAAAAAAGAAGTCTATTAATTAGCTACCCACAGGCTTGCCTCCTTAACTTAAGTTTAAAGCCCGAAGAGAAGATGATCTATGGCTTTGTTCTATGCTTTTTTCCAGCTGCAGACACCACCCCCTGAGATGAAAGCACAGTAAAGACATGGCTTTGGAGGAATTCAGATTTTAGAGCAGAAGAGATGGTGTGTGAGCTAGTTCCTGGATCACTGAACTGGTAAGAATGATAAAGAACTCCCTTTTCTTTCTAGTTTTGTATGTGCTTTGCATTTATTTCCCTGTTTTGACAACAATGCTCACAAAGTGCCAAACATTCACTTTGGCAACAACACCTGACATTTCTAGCCACCTAAGAACAAAGGCCCTTAATTCCAGGAGATGAGCACAAACGTGGAAGCAACCAGTTCACAGTGTAGACCTTTGGGCAGCAAAACACTAAAATGGACTCGGGCTCAACCTAGCTCAAAACACATTTAATACATGCAGTGGAACCAATTTGCCTGCCCCGCCTACTTATCTTCATGCCTGTGGCCTTTTGGTTCCTGTACCCTGATTAGAATTCAATGAATGGTGACATCTTGCCTCGGGGTGACAGTCCACTGCCAAACAACCAGCTTATTACCTTACTATATTCTCTTTCTCTCTCACCTCACCTGAGGATCTTGCCAAAATTCAGAGCCTGCTTCAGCAGAGCTGCAGTGGGACTGAGAATCTGCCTTCTCTTCCCAGATGCTGCCGTGTTGCTGGCCCTTGAGCCACACTTTGGGTTGCAAGGGACTGACCCACAAGAATCTGGTACCTTCCCAGAATCTGGGAGCTCGTGCTGCAGAGGGTCCCAATCAGCTCTTGTTTTGTCCTCTGAGGTCTGTTTTGACTTTCACCCTGCTTTCCCATGGATTTCAACAAGAGACGCATCTTTTAAACAGAATCCTCTTTTTGAGCTGACGTGGGTGGGGTTCTATTCCTTTCTTAGAACCAGATGTGCCTTGGCTGGGTCAAGAGAGAGACGTAACCATCCATGAGGACTGGACGGGGTACATGTCATTAGACTTTGCCTGCCTCCCCCACCCCCCCGCCCCGCCCAGGACACAGCCGATCATCTCTCCCCTGCTGGCCCCATATCTGTCAGGTAACCGCCCAACTCTGGGCCTCTGGGGCAAGGTCTTCTGACCTTTGTTAACGTATTCATTCATCTAGTGCCAGCTCCCTTAGGTAAGACATACAATTTCAAAACAGAAATATTTCTGATGCTATGTACTGAAGAAATTGTAGCTGTTTGATAGAAAAACAATAAGAAAACACAGTCAATGATTCCATGGTTGGAATACTGAAGAGTAAATTTATTTGCAATATGAATGGCACATCACTTGTGATCTTACTGTGACTCAGAATAATTTCTAGTTATACAGCAGCACTGAATGGAAACTAGCTTGTATTCTGTTTAACATATTCACCAACAATGAGAAGCCCGGAAAGAGCAGAATATTTACACTTGACTGTTTGGGATTGTTCTATTGCTTGGTGTTATATAGCATCCACACTCAGTTTGGCTCAAGCTGTGAATGTGAAATGGACAAATATACTGGGTCACATAAATAACAATTAGGAGAATAGCTTCTACTTAATACTTGGCATGTGGAAATGAAATGAATGCAGACTCATTGGGCAATATCTAGTCACTCAAGATATACTTACCAAGCACCCCCTTTTCTGCAAGACACTGAATGAGGCACATGGGGGATCACAAATGAGCAGAAAACCGTTTCTTGCCTTGAGGTTCTTGTACTCTAGGAACAAATGTTAAGGAGTGGTTTCTTCTTCCTCCATTTTCTATTAGTTGACCATTACCCTGACCCTGTTTTCCTTAACTCCCCAGAATACCTCTCTAACAGAGAATTTTGGTCCCAGCATCAGGTCAGTGAGAGAGGTATTTTTAACAGGTGTTTCTAGTGCTTCTCAGACCTTACGTGCAGGTAACAGTGTGCACGAGGCCAGCCCCATGTCCATCTGCCCAGAGCCGAGGCATTCTTCACCCACATAACCAGTCACCTCTTCAGGCTAAACTGTTCTTTCCAAGCTCCATTAGCCCTGACAACTTCCCTGAGAAATTTCTGTCTTGGCCTGTGCAAGGGGTTAGCTGGAGAAACCATTTCAGGAGCCCAATGGCAATAATGCTATAGCCTGGTGAATTGCTTTTCCACCCAACACACACTCTCTCTTCGTGACTTCCAAGTAACTTTTTTTGGGGAAAGGACATCATGTCCTGGTGAATACGAACATCCATGTGCCAGGGCTGGGGGATGGTGTGGATGAATTGTACCCATCCTCCTCCACCCTCCAGTTCATGTGTTGAAGCGCTAACCCTCCATGTGACTAGATTGGAGATCAGGCCTTTCAGGCGGTGACTAAGGCTAAAGGGTAGAGTTCTGATCCTAGAGAACTGGTGCTGCTATAAGCCCAGGAAGAGACCCCTGAGCTCTTGGTCCCCCATGTGAGGACACAGGAGAGAGTATGGCCAGAACTGGATCACACTGCCACCCTGTCTTGGACTTCAATCTCCAGTATTATGAGAAAATAATTGACCGTTGTTTAAACCACCCAGTGTATGGTCTATGATGATAACCCGAGACAACTAATACAAACAGGGGCAATTCAGTGAGGGGCAGCACACTGAGATGAGCAAGGGAGAGTGTGGTGGCTGCATGTGCTGCTTGTGCTGAGGACTCGTGACGGGGACAGTCTCCAGTAGACACCAGCTTCATCCTTTTCTTCAAAGAATTTGAAGTCCACAGCTGGACAACAGTCAAGTTATGGAAACAACTTACGTGCCCAAAGACAGATGAGTGGATCAAGATATGGTACGGATACACAATGGAATACTACTCAGCTATAAAAAAGATGGAATCTTGCCATTTGTAACAATATAGCTGGAACTGGTAAAAAAAAATCAGTGAAATAAATCAGAAGGAGAAAGACAAATACTGATGATTTTACTCAAATGTGGAATGTAAATAAAGCAAAGGAACAGATCAAACCAAACCAAAGAAAACTCTTGAAATCTCAGTGCAGAACTGAGGCTACCAAAGGGAGCGGGTCAGGGGGACAAAGGGGAGATACAGCCACCATATCCTTGGTGGAGGATTATGGCTGTGTGGCAGTGGGTGTGGGTGTGGTGTAGTAATATACATTAAAGAGGTGTGACCCCATCCCTAAAACACATACAGTGTTATCTCAAAAAAAAACCCCATTTCACTTTTAATGGATAAGTAGCAAGAAAAACTACCAAGGACAGTATGTAAATTTAATTCTGGGAGTTCTAGCAAGAACATTATTTTACTTTAAACTACAAAGACGATGCACATTTTATGATGTGCAGACTAAAGAGAGTGAAGGAGTCAGGTGAGAATAGGCCTTTGGCTTGAGAATAGTCTTATCGGTGTCAAAGTTTGAGTCCTGAATATATCTTAATTAAACTGTACATTAAAACTACAACTTTTCAATCTACTGATCTAGTCATTAGGTTTCTGTTTTTCAGGAATTATTAGGAAGGAAAACAACTACATCTTAGCTACCAACAGATGCACAACCACTGATAATTATAAATAAAATCGATGACTGAATGAATGTGTAGTTTACACGCAAAGGTAACCTTTTATTCTTTCCAATTAGGATGTTATTTCTCTGTAGACTTGGCAGATGAGGCTGTGTTATAAATAGAAGTGACATTTTGTAGGGTTCTTCTAACTGAAATGCGCATGAGGTCAAATTATACTCAAGGTAATATATATAAGTAATGAGCTGAACCCACATTTCCAGGCATTTATCCATTTAGTGGTAATAAATGAGCAAAGATGAAAAGAGAGCTTCTGGACAAACACAGCAAGATACTTACTTGTGTGGTTGGAGCACAGCAACTTAGCTTTTCATAATGAATGCTTGCCGGTGATAATCAGCTTCCTTTGTTAATTGTATTCATGATATTAATGGACTCATTAGCATAACATTCACATCCTTTTCTCCTGTGGTCATAGTCTGGGGAATCACAAGTTTGGTACACCTTGTTGCTATAGATATTCTTAGGCATCCCAATTATGTGCAAATTCAAATGCCATCTGTGTTGACTTTATACAAGGACACCCTCAAATTACTTCTTGCCTGTTTTTCAGGGGCTTCTCTGAGAATTTGGAAGAGATTTTGCCAGAGTAATGAGTTTCATGTTTATGATAAAACTTCAAAATTAGCTCATATTTATGGCAAGATGATTTTTTTCTCTCCTGCATTCAACTCCCCAGTAAGACAGCCAGAGACTGGAATCTAGAAGGAGGAGTTGAAAGTGACAATGAGCAAGTTTCAACAAGAAGGGAAGGGAAATAAGTGAAAGCTCCCCTCATTTGGTTTGGGGGTGGTGGGAGAAAGGGTGAAGGAAGAATATGTGGGAAAGTACTTCAAGAAAAGAGAGGTAGGGGTTTTGTTTTCTCTTAGGCTTGGGACTCTAGAAGGTACTAGATTACCCTCTGCTCCCAGGTAACAGCTACACCAATTTGTGTGGTGTTGGGAAGCTGGAAGTGTCCATGTGCTATCTTTACCCCAAGGAGGACAGGGCTGGGGACTGAATGAGAGCCATAGGGACTGCCTGGGCATCTGGCAAGAGGATGCCAACCCATTGGGCCTCATGGGCTTGTGACATGTCAGAAGAAGGATGCAGTGGAGGTAGAGCTAGTCAGTCAGACTAGAAACAGCCAGTCAGAGCATGTTTCTGCTCATACATGAGCTGTCAAACCCTTTCACTCTTCACCTACAGATAGGAATATATTCAGAGATTAGATTTAGTAGGATAGGTCTATGAGAAAGCATGGGTCAAATGAATCTTCTTGTTTCCCTTTTTTGACTTGTACTGAAAGTGTCTAGTGGGCCCCTGGCCATTTCTATGGCACCCTTCCAGGTCTATTTCACTAGACTACCCTCCATACAGACATTCCCCTTCCCTGGGTCTTTTAAGCCAATGTTTCATTGAATGGATGCCGTGATGGTTAATTTTATGTACCAGCTTGGCTGGGCCACAGTATCAAGATATATGGTCAAACATTATTCTGGATGTTTCTGTCAGAGTATTTTTAGATGAGATTAACATTTAAATTGGTGGACTTTGAATAAAGTAGCTCTTCATATCCCGGGTGGGCCTCATCCAATCAGTTGAAGGCTTGAATAGAAGAGAAGACCCGTGATCTATCTCCATGGTCCCTTGTGGAGATGGATCACGGGTGAATTGGTGGTGGGCTACCCAAGGGGAATGCAAAATGTAAAAGACATAAATAACAATAAAAATATATATTATAAAAAAAAAAAAAAAAGAAGAGAAGACCCACCTGCCAGCACACAGCCTTTGGATGTAAACTGCAGCATCGGTTCTTTCTGGGTCCCCAGGCTGCCAGTTGACCTTGTTGAATTGGACTTGACAGCCTCCAAAATAACAGGGTTCAGATGTGTCTGGGGCACTACTGGGTCATGGCACCACAGCTGATTTTTATACCATCTCCAGAGGCAGCTCAGCATCTCACAGCACAATACTTACAGTCCCTCCATATTTGTTTAGCAACTTAAAAGATGGCCTTATTTTTAGCAGGTAATATAAAGTTTTCTGGGAAAGAACTCAACCCAAGGGGATAGGGAGCCAGTCACATACTTTTAGTGCAATGAAAAACCACCCTTGTAGGGAGGGAAGGGGACTTCTTTGAGTCCAAGGCTCTGTCTGTCACTCAGATGCCCTTTGCCCTCACCCTTGTGGGCTGTGCCCTTGGGAGGAGAACCAGCAATAACAACTCTTTAAAAACTCAACAGACACCAGGAACTCATGAGAGCACTGCTTTGGGGAAGTTGGTATTAGACCCTTGACCCAAAGTGGCACATTTTCTTTGTTTTCTTTTTTTAAACTTAAAAAACTTAAACTTTTAGGGGCCTCCCCGGTGGCGCAGTGGTTAGGTGCTGCGCTGTGGAGCTGTCGGCAGCAGCTATGCAAGTTCGACGCCCGGCCAGGGAGATTCCCTCATGGCACCGCAGACTTCTCCTGCCTCGCCCGCTACTCCCCTCAGCAGTGTGTTTCTGTCGATCTGCCTGTTCAGCTCCCCACTCTGTCTCTGGTGAACCCTCCCGCCGCCCCATGCCTCTGGTCTGTACCCAGCTTGTATGCATAAATAAATAAATATTTTTAAAAAAACAAAATAAACCTTAAACTTTTAAACTAAAAAAAAAAAGATTTATTTATTATGCATACAAGAGCTGGGGTGTAGGTCAGAGTTGTGGGGGGTGGGGGAGTGAGAAGATTTACCAGAGACAGAGTGGGGAGCAGAACAGGCGGATCTACTGAAGTACACTGCTGAGGGGAGCAGCGGGCGAGACAGGAGCGGTCTGCTGTGCCATGTGGGAAGCTCCCTGGCTGGGGATCAAAATGGGGATTGAGCTAGTGCTGCAGTTGCTGCTGATAGCTTCACAGAGCTGAGATTTAACCTCTTGCACCACCAGGGAGGCCCTATTCTTTGTTTTCTTAAATCACTGTCCTGCCCTCACATATAGTCCCCATGGCTCTCCCACTACCGTAGCATCTGTCATGCATCCCCACAGTTCCTCGTGCTCTGCCCTCCCCTGTTTTGACCCCAATCCCTCCTCCTCCCCTGACTAAATCTTTAATAGAGATATTAAATTAATATATTGGAAAGAAGGTAAATTTCTCCCCATCTTGTATCTCCATTCACATGGCTACAAGAAGGTCAAGATATTTGTGGATCGTTATCTTGACATTCAGTGGGCTTGATTTTAATTTTCCTTTCTAAAAATATCAAGAAAAATCTTTTTAAATAGGGAGAAGTAAAACTACTAAAGCTAAAATTACATTAAAAATGTCATCCTCAGACAAATAAAAACAAAATCACAGATAGATAGATTTTTTTTTCTAGATTATCTGCCTCAAAACACATGTGACCGAGAAAGAAGTGGGAGAAGTCATAGCACAAAATAGAATTATTTTGGAGCCAATAAGATACAAGGAACAGAAGTTAAGTAAGAAAGACCATTTTCAGTTAGAAAGTAATAAACAGGAGTAGAAACTCAGTATATTTTTGTAAGAAAAATAATTTTGTACAAAATTTTTTTATATGGACTTGTAATGCATAAAAGTATCCAAATCACTGAATGTTTGTGAGGAATCCATTGCAACTGGAAATTAAACCAGCATTTCTCCATATAAATGCAGAGAAAGCACCAAACAAGCTAAAGAAAATTGCCCTCAACCCTGGCCCTCTGCCTCTGTTAGTCTTACATGAAACTTTTAAGAACAGTCAACTGTACCCAGCAATGTCTGCTTGACAGATTTCATTCTGTCCTAAAGCCCACTCTCTGGTTCTGTCCCACTGAATGTGTTTATTTGAAAGTGAGTGAATTCCGAAGGAAGCACAGATGCATATATTTAACTAGCTGCTTGTTTCTTTGGAACTGCCTGTTCGGATAAAGACTACACTTGTGCACCTGGTCACGATGACTGGCGATGTCCACTTGGGGGAGTGTTGACTGATAGGTAATGGAACAGTTGCAATGAGCATTTGGTGGGATGGGAAAGGTCTAGATTTAATACCATTGTGTGCATGGGCAGGTAATGATCAGTATTTTTTTTTAATTTATTTTTTATTTATACATACAAGTTGGGGTACAGGCCAGAGGCGTGGGGCGGCGAGAGGGTTCACCAGAGACAGAGCGGGGAGCAGAACAGGCAGATCAGAAATACACTGCTGAGGGGAGCAGCGGGCAAGGCAGGAGAGGTCTGCCGCACCATGTGGGATTCTCCCTGGCCGGGCGTCGAACTCGCGTCGCTGCTGCTGACAGCTCCACAGCGCAGCGCTCAACCTCTGCGCCACCGGGGAGGCCCAATAATCAGTATTTTGGCATAATTAGGTCAGAATGTCCTTTATTAGCCAAAATGCTCACCGAGGTCAGAAAGTTAATGTTTGGTAAAAGTTAATGTTTTGAAGAGCTAGCACAGGTTTTTGGTTTTACTTTTGAAGGTTACTTTCTGAATTCATGGATATAAATTGTGTTTATGACCAGGACAAAGGATTTCAGTGAAAAATTAAAAGATATATGATATATCTATATATATATCTCATGTTAATTTTTATTGACGTAACATTGAATTATAACATGATATAGGTGTATATCATATAAGTCAATGTCTGTATATACAACATATATATTACATATTCATCATTATAAATCAACATCTGCATATACTACATTAAGTTTACCACTAAAAGCCCAATTCTAATTGTGTATGTGACTAGGATAATGGATTTCAGTGAAAATCAAAAAGCATATACTTTTTAAAAGACATTTATGGATTACTTAGAAATGTATACCAATTGTTAAAGTTCTTTTTGTCTCCTAAACTGGTAGCATCACCTAGGGTGAACACAGGTAATTGTGAATAGTTGACAGTTTTGATCTTTAAAAAAGGCCAAAGTATATTGAAAATATACTAGATTTCAATTCAATTAAGTTTAATATTTTAACAAATATTTATTAAGTTACAAGGATGCCCAAAACAAATGAATGGAACAAAAAGACGTGGTATATATGCCCGATGGAATACTACTCAGTGATCAAAAAAGAAACTCATGCCATTCACAGCAACAAGGATGGTGCTGGAAGGGATTATGCTAAGTGAAATAAGTCAGAAGGAAAAAGATAAATATAGGATGGTTTCACTTGTATGTGGAATACAGAGAACCAAACAACAGGTCAAGAAAAAGACAAAACTTGCAAGCTGACCATAGCTCCAAGGCAAACAGCAGGGAAGCAGAAGGGGAAGGGGCCAAAAGTGGGGAGGGAAGAGCACAAGGAACTGTGGTGATGGGTCATGGGTGCTATGACAGTGGGAGAACTATGAGGACTACACGTGAGGGGAGAAACCAAATATTGTCTAAAAATGAACAATGATATAACAAAATAAATATTAAAAAAAGAAGCAAAAGAAACTGTACAACTACAAAGGGGTAATTTTAGCAAATATTTATGTAAACTGGCAGTCAGATAAATATAAAATAAGCTTATGGAATATTCCAAAAAAAAAAAAGGTGTTGGAGTCATTTGGGTCTAATGAACAGATTCCAAGACATGGCCACCATTTTCAATTCCTTGTACAGAATGAAAATGAGAGTGATGCCTATAGGGTCAGGAAAAGGTGATGTAGCAATGTTAAGTAAGACATGAGGCTTTATTAGAAAGGATACTAAGGAGAGGATACTAAGAAAGGATACTAAGGAGATATGAAAATGCTAAACTGGTATACACTAACATACTTTAAAATATATAAAGCAAAAATTGACAGAACCAAAGATATTTGCAAGAGGGGGAGCTGCCAGACATACGGTAGCCGAGTGGGAGATTTTAATCACTCTTTCCCAATAATGAATAAATTAAACAGATAGAAAATCAGAAAGCACATAGAATATTTTAATAACATAATTGGCAACCTTGAGCCAAAGGACATAATAGAATGTTGCAATCTTACAAAGATTTAAAACATACTTCTAAAAATATTATGGATTAAAGAAAATATTAAAAACATGAGCTCATAATATACAACAAATGACTTATAGAATGAAGTCAAACTAATAATTTGAGGGAAGCATATAGCCATGAATGCACATATTGAAAAAAGAAGAAAGGCTAAAAATTAAAGACCCAAATATTTAACTTAAGAGTTTAGAAAAACAACTAGCAAAATAAACACCTCCAAAGAGGAGGAAGACAATAATAAAGATAGCACGTATTAATGAAACAGAAAACAAAGATACTATAGGAAGTATGAGAAGATGCAAAGTTTCATTTTTAAAAGGATTAATGAAATTGACAAATCTCTGGGAAGGGAAATAAAAAATGTGAGAAAACACAGATAGAAATTATTTGGAGTGAAGAGAACATACCACAGATGATGTGAAGATTAAAAAGAAAATAAAAGAAAATAATGAATAACATTTTGCCTACAAATTTTCCAGCCAAAATGAACACATTTCTTGACAAATACAAATTCCAAAAAAGTCATGTGATCATTAGCGTGATCTTACAATGATTCAAGAAATTAAATCAAAAGTGAAAAATCTCCCTTAAAGACAACACCAGGCCAGATGGCTTTCCTGGCAAGTTCTAGTAATGTTCAAGTAGAAGATAATATTGTATTCAGACTATTCCAGGAAGAGTCTTAACTCATTTTATGAAGCTTGTATATCAATACTTTGAGGGAAGTCGCTTTCTGGGGATCTACAGAACTGGTGATTGGTGGGGTGGTGTTGCAGAACTTGTGCTTTATCCAGTTAGGGGGTGTCCTGGCATTTGGTGCTTGGGGTGTCAAAAGTCTTAGGGAGTTGAAGCTGCTTGCTGCCATGGGAGGAAGCCCAATAAGAACTAGAAAGTGGGAGTCCCTTCTCCCCACCTGCTGTCCAAAGTCTAGCAGCAGCTCTCGCTGAAAGAATCTAGCAGGACGCTGCTGTCTGGGAATTGGAACATCCAGGTTTCCAATCTTGACATCACGGAACAGAGTATGAGGGGTGGGTCTTGGCTGAGTGTCTACAGGTGAATAACTGGCACAATATTTAATGATGAACTATAAAAACATTCCATTTAAAAGATAAGAATGCATGCTAGCACCACTCCAATTTAACTTTGGGCTAGATAGCATATCCAGTATAACAAGCTAAGAAAAATAATTGAAAACTACAAAAATTTGAAAGGATATAGGACAATTGTACTTATTTTCAGATGATATGATTGTTTAATACTGAAGAATCTATAGAAAAATTGTTAGAATTCATAAGAATTTTATAAAGTTGTTGGATATGAAGCTATTATAGAAAAGTCAAGCCTAAAGCTATGTGGGATGTTTATAAAGAAAATCATAAAGCTTTATTGAAAGACATTTTAACATGAAGAATCTTATTTGCAAGGATAAGAAGAGTCAATATTGTTAAGAAGTATTTTATCCCCAAATTAATCAATAGATTGAATAAAATTCCTGTATGAAACCTAAAAGGGGTTTTGTAAAACTTATTTGTAAATTTGTAAACCATGTAAAACTTACTCTAAAATTTAAATTGAGGAGCAAAGAGCTAAGAATGGCCAATATATTTCTGCAAAATAGTGAGGGTAGGGACCTGACCCTACTACAAGACTTATGGCACAGCATCTAGTATTTATTCTAAGTGGCATTGGTAGATAGATCAGTCAATGCAACAGAAAGCCCATCTATATATCGAAATATACAGACCCATTGATGCAGGGAAAGATATAATAGAAAATGGTATATTTCAGATCAGTTGTGAAAAATGGAGTATTCAAAAGAAAGTGTTGGGAAAATGGGCTCTCTGTATGAGAAAAAAAATGGATTACTCCTCATACTATACAGGAAAATCAATTCCAGAAGGATTAAGGACTTAAATGTTAAAGGTGAAAGTTTAAAACTTATAGAAGAAAATATTGAACGAAATCTTTATGCCTTCAGTGTTGGAAAGACTTTTAACATAAGATACAAAGAACATGTACCATAAAGGAAAGGCTGATAAAGTCAACTAAATAATAATAATAATAATAATAATAATAATAATAATAATAATAACCTGTTCACCAAAAAAGCGCATAACATGAAATGATAAAGTCATGTCCCAGGAGAAGATGATTTTAATTCTATACAATCAACAAAGGCTTAATTTCCAGAATATATGCAGAACTCCTCAAATCAATTAAAAAAGGGCAAGCATATGATCTTGTACTTCTAATGGTTCTGGAAATGTTTCCTCTAAGATAAATGTTAGTACAGACATTTAGGATTTTGAGCAAGCTCTACTATCCTCTCCAGAAAGTACCTCCTTCTGGCTTGCTTGTGGACATGAACTAGAGATTGAACTTTGCCCATGGCCACCAAGTTACCATGTGACCCAGAATGCCCAGCACCAATGCTTTGAGGAAGTTCCTGCCCTTCTGCATTTCTGTTACTTTTTTCCAGGTAAGTATGGTTCTTTGTGTGGTTGCTGCTGTTGTGTTCTCACAGCATCTGTCTCTTCCCAAACTTTGTGAGTGTTGAGATGCAAGATGGGGTGGCTCAGAGAACATCAGCGGTATTTAGTTCTTTGAGGTCAGTCATTGAGGTGATGGCGACCCAAGCCCCAAATTCTAGAGCGCAGCAGTGGTGGCTTCTTTGATGGATCACTTTTGATGCATTGTTCTGGGAGTTATTCCTGGAGGCTCAGTGAGTCCTTTCAGATCAGCTGGGAACGAAATGTCAAGATAGAATTAGATGTTGAGGGATTTACTGGGGGAAATTCTGTGAAGAACCATGGAGTGGGAAGCAGGAGTTGTAGTGAGAGCTTAGAACATGATGACTCTCTGACGTCTAGAGTACAGGAGGATTGGGTAGGAGGAGCCTTGGGCTGCAGCGTAGCTCTGAGAAAGTCTTGCCAGCCTGATGGGGAGCTGAAGCAAAGGCTGTTCATTCGAGCATCTAGGCACTCAGCAGGAACAGCCTGGTGTAGAGCCGTCTCTAGGGGTGGGGACCCGCTTGACAACGTGTGGCTTCCTGTGGATGCCTTGGTGGTGCCCTGAGAGTAGCCACAGGAGGCAGCACTCTAACTGCACTCCTTGCAGCAGATTATTTTCCAAGAGCCATCTGAGCAGTGTATTTCCTTGATGTCTTGCTCAGCCTGGAGACTTCTGCTTTCCAGTGAGCTGTAGGTCCATAGGTACTATACTGTTTCAAATCACTCTCTGCTTAAACTAGCTGGTATTAGTTTCTGTTATCTGTAATTTAACCCTGACCAATATAACCCCCAAACTCATCTCTGCTTATTTGTCAAGGATCAACATATATTTCTAATACGAATGAACTGAAGTGGAGCGCCTAAAGATCTTTTAAGTACAGGGTATTTAATATATAATTACCGATTGCATTGTTACAAACAGTCCTTTCAGCAAAATCTGATAGACTCATGGGAACAGGTTAGGGGTGATGTGAGGGAATAAACGGGTGTGCTGCAAGGGGAAATGGGGCTTCCCCATTTATTAACCTGGTGAGGCTGTATTGAGGCAGCGGGAGGGGCTGTGCTCCAGGGGTTCCTGGATCCTGAAGGTGAATGACAGTTGCTCCTGGTACAGAAAAGCAGCTGCTACTTGAAAATCATGGAGAAGCTGATGAGATGAAAAATGTACAGGCAAGCTCACCTTAGAATGGAGAAGTGGCAGAGGTTAGTATCAGGTTTATAAGGGAATCCATGAATTCCATGTATATTATATAGATCATGCTCAGAGATTTCAAAAACCAACCACAGAAACCACCTCCTTTTCTCCTTTTTCCTGCCACCCCAAGGGATTTTCAGTTCTTTATTATAGCTGAACAGCTCCTTCAAAGGGAAAGGATCAGGGGCTTCCCTGTGGCCTAGGGCTTAAGTCTCAGTGCTATCACCTCTATTGCCTGAGTTCTATCCCCGGCCAGGGAGCTAATTCACTTAGAGCACAGCAGGCCTTTCCTGTTTCACCCGCTGCTCTATTTCAGTAGATCTGCCTGTTCTGCTCCCCACTCTGTCTCTGGTGAATCATCTCACTCTCTCCTCCCCCCCACCCCCACACCTCTTGCCTACACCTCAATTCTTCTGTGCATAAATAAAAATCTTTAAAAAAAATAAAAGGAAAGGATCAGGGCAAGCACACCGATTTGGTCTACCTTTAAGAAAGCTTGGTGTGTCTATAAAATCTCAACTATTCGCTGAGGATAAATTTATTAAATTTTTAACTCTACTTTCAAATTCCCAAAAGATATTGACTATAAAAAAAGAAATATTTCTGAATGCAGTAAATGTTAATGAAGTTTTGCTGAAAAATTCCTGAACACAAATACAAACATAAAATATGGAGGTTTCTAAAATTAAAGTTTAGTTATCATTTCCTTAAAAGCATTCACCTTTTTGCTGGGGAGAATTGCAGGAAACTTAGGTAGAAGTGGTAATTTTTCCAGATAATAAGCACTTAAGGACAAGAGCGATAACACTGGGCAACAAATTTTTACAAAAGTCATGTTACTGAAAGAAAATTAGTCATTTCCTATCAATTTGTATGTGCTCAACACAAATATGACAGTCAAATTCTAATTTTGGCTCTAGTTTTTTGTAATCTGCAATAAATTGATGATTATATCACAAAATGCATGTCAATAGTAATAGGCCTATGGTTAACACCTGTAAAAAATCAAGTCATAGACTACTTCTTAGATTTCTTCGCTTGTCTCTTGTACAGCTGTTCAGGAGCATCTCTGGGGAATGTCCAGCAGTAGTCAGCCAGCATTGCAGTGGACCATTTTCCCTGGCATCTTTGTTCCATTGATGCGATATCTTGATGAAAATGTTCGCCATGTTCATCATTAACCATACCACAGTTTTCCAGGAAGAAATCCAGATGGGAATGAAAGAAGTGGACCTTTAGAGACATATTGCAGCCAAGTTTCTGATACTGCATCAGCATGTCTTCTACTAGTTCTTTATAGTTTTCTGCCCTCACATTCCCAAGAAAATTTGTAGACACTAGGCAAAAAGCATTCCATGCTTGTTTCGCATCACCCTGCAGCAAGTTGTTGAACCAGTCATCTCAATGCAGATGGAATGTTTGGGTAGACTATTCTCAACTTCTTTTGCTTCATTATTCTGCCGGAAAGAGGAGGAACCAAGCAGAAGTAACAGTCTTTTATCTGGTTGCTTGGCTCTCTTCACCCCATGGGGACTGCAAAAGGCATTGATGGTCTTTTGCCATTTAACCACTGTGAAAGCTGTGTTGTACATGTAGCACTGCACATATGCGGGTCCCAAGGCTTATCTTGGTCACCAACCTTGCATCCGAAGTCAAGGTGAGAAGGCTTCTTCATTTGAGAAGTGATATTTTTCTTCTGGTTAGCTAATGTCACTTCCCCACAAATAGAGCAGAAATTGTCCATGCTATTAATGCACTTTTGAGGCATTAATGTTCTGTATTGTGCCTAAATGGATAAAATAATAACAGTTCTATGGAACAGTAGCTTCAACTCTCTCACACAAAGTCTGAAATATTTTCAATGCTCACCTTTCCGGCAGGGCTTTATAGAGTGCACTGCTAACATCAGCCTACTTCAGCAGCTGACTGGTAGTAGTATTGCATTGCATCAGAAAATGATGTAATCATCTCTGGATGACGTGTGCATGATGGTATTATGCAATGCGATGCAATATTACATCATTCTAGGCTGATTTAGGATGTTGGTACAGTCCTACTGGATAAATTTACACGTTGAAACACATAAAATGAATGATATGAAATATCTTCAAAACGAGAGCTAATAAAAAATTTTCACAGTTATATTCATATTCAGCACACCAAGATACTACAGATTAGGGCCTTTTAAAGTCAGTAACGATCTCAATGTTGACCAGTGTAATAAAGTTTCTCCTTAGCCCTATCTCATGCTAATGGGGCAGTGTGTTTTCTAGTCGGGCAATCTTTTCTCCTGTATCTGGAACCACCCAGGCTGATGAAAGAAGCCAATCTAGTATTTAGCTTTGCCAAGCAGTGTTGAATATTTTAAATGATGAGCTTGGGAATCTCATTTGAAAAGGAGTACAAATTTAACTGGTGTCAAATTCTACACCTTCCTTTTATTCTTTTATTCTACCATGACCTGGTACTCCCTGCAGGCCAGTGCACTTTTGTTATTGTGTCTAATTACAAGAATTCAGGGATGGAGCCCTTCACACAAAAACACATAATGGAAACATTTGAGAAGATGCCATGTATATACTTCGATTTATAAACAATTTGACTTTCAATTATTTATTATTTGTTTTCAAATTAACAATTCTTGAATATTGTGATGCCAGTTTTCCAATGCACACATGCCTCCTTGGGTTGCATGTAACTTTATTGCACTTTGCAGGTACTGTATTTCTTTCAAATTGAAGGTTGTGGCAACTCTGTGTTGAGCAAGTATATTGGCACCATTTCCCCAAAAGCATGGTCTCATTTCCTGTCTCTGTGTCATTGCAATTCTTACAATATTTCAGACTTTTTCATTATTATTATATCTGCTATGGTGATCTGTGATCAGCCATCTTGGATGTTACTGTTGTAATTGTTTTGGGGTACCACAAACTGTACCCAAATAAGATGGTAAACTTAATCAATAGATGTTCTGATCCTCTGAAACACAGTGATATTGCAATTAGGGCAATTAATAACCCTATAAGTGACTTCTTAGTGTTCAAGTGAATGAAAGGGTTGCACCTGAAATCAAAAGCTAGAAATGAAGAGGCTTAGTGAGGAAGGTGTGCCCAAACTTGAGGTAGACCAGAAGCTAAGCCAAACAGCCACCTTGTGAATGCAAAGGAAAAGTGCTTAAAGAAAGTGGAAAATGCTTCTCCAGTGAACACGATTGATGAGGAAACAAAAGACCTTTATTGTTGATGCGGAGAAAGTTTTTGTGGTCCGGAAAGAAGATCACACCAGTCACAACATTCCCTTAAAACAAAGATTCCCTTAAAACAAAGACTAATCCAGAACAAAGTCTTAACTCTCTCCAATTCTATGAAGACTAAAATAGGCAAGAAAATATGAAGCTAGCCCAGGTTGGTTTAAGGGAAGAAGTCATCTCTATCACATAAACGTACAAGTGAAGCAGCAAGTGCTGATGTAGAAGCTACAGCAAGTTATCCAGAAGATCAAGCCAAGGTCATTGGTGAAGATGACTGTGCTAAACAAGATTTTCAATGCAGTTGCAACGACCCTCTATTGGAAGAAGTTCCCATCTGGGACATCCAGAGTTAGGAGGAATCAGTGCTTGACTTCAAATCTTCAAAAGACAGGCTGACTTTCACTAGGGGAAAATGCAGCTGGGGACTTTAAGTTGGATCCAAAATTCTGAAAATCCTACAGCTATTAAGAATTATATTAAATCTACTTATGCTCTCTAAATGGAATAACAAAGTCTATATGGCAGTACATCTGATTACAACATAGTTTACTGTATATTGTAAGCCCACTCTTGAGATCTGCTCAGAAAAAAAATTCCTTTCAAAATGATACTGCTTGCTGACAATTCACCCAGATACTCAGGGGTTCTGATAGAAATGTACAAGATTAATGTTGATTTCATGCCTACTAACATGCAACATCCATTCTGTAACCTGTGGATCAAGGACTAATTTCAGCTTTCAAGTCTTATTACTTAAGAAATATATTTCATAAAGTTATAGCTGACATAGTTAGTGACTCCTCTGATGGATCTGGGCCAAGGGAATTGAAAACCTTCTGGAAAGTATTCACTGTTTTAAATGCCATTAAGAACATTTATTATGACTCATGGGAGAAGATCAAAATATCGACATGAACAGGAGTTTGGAAGAAATTGATTTCAACCCTCATGGATGACTTTTAGGGGTTCAGTACTTCAGTGGAGGAAGTAACTGCAGCTGTGATGGAAAGAGCAAGAGAATTAGAATTCGAAGTGGAGCCTGCAGATGTGACTCAATTGCTGTAATCTTATACAGGAACTTTTATATGAGGATTTGCACCTTAAGGGTAAACAAAGAAAGTGGTTTCTTGAGATGGGATCTATTCCATGGGAAGATGCTATTTCAACATTGTTGAAACAACTAAAGATTTAGAATATGACACGAGTTTAGTTGATAAAACAGTGACAGGGTTTGAGAGGACTGCCTCTAGTTTTAAAAGAACTTCTACCATGGGCAAAATGCTTTCAAGCAGCATCACAAGCAACACAGAAATCTTTTATGAAAGGAAGATTTAATCGATGTGGCAAACTTCATTGTCTTGTTTAAGAAATTGCCCCAATCACTCCAACCTTCAGCAAACACAGCTCTGATCATCAGCCATCATCAACATCCAGGCAGGACCCTCCACCAGCAAGATTAAACTTTCTAAAGGATGATGGTTAGCATTTTGAACAATGAAGTATTTTTAATTAAGACATGTGCATTGGTTTTTTGAGATATAATGCACACTTAATAGATTCAGCATAGTGTAATCATAACTTTTCTAGCTACTAGGAAACTAAAAACTTTGTATGACTCACTTTATTGCAGTGGTCTCCATCTGAACTCTCAAAATCTCTGTGCCCGTACTCTCTTAAATGCTATAAGATTGTTTAAATCTTGCAGTTAGTTTGAGTCAGGTTCTGAATAAAGTCTGTGACATTAAGATTGGTTAATATATTTTAAAGCCTCTTTTTATCTATAGGCCCCCCAATACCTCCCCAACCCCCCCACCTCCGTCTCTCTGTCTCTGTCTTCTGTATTGGGGAAAATCAGGGTGTAGGCCAGAGGCACAGGGATGAAAGAATTCACCAGAGACAGAGTGGAGAACAGAAAAGGCAGATTTATTGAAGTACCCTAAATGGGAGCGGGAGCGAGAAGGGAGATAGGATCTATATGCTCTTGGGTTGCTAGTTATCTGCTGGGATGTTTGGTCTTGGGCATTGACCTTTGACACAGAATGTGTCCTGACTCTGCTTCCACATTCCTGGAACTGCAGGTCTGGGTCAAGGTGGTGGACTGAAACCCAGTTCCCATGGCAACCTTATTGATTCCCTTTATCTATTCAAGCCTTCCAGACTTGTCTGCTGGGAAGAGAGTAGGGGCTTAGTTTTTAGCCTTTAGTGATACCCTGACAATGTTCTCTGCTGCTGGGCCTCTTTGTGCAATTTATTTATTGAAGAAATGTGATCATTTGTTTGGTAGAGCTTCCCAGAGCCCGGATCTTGCTGACTGCACCCCCGTAGTGTCTTTTAACATGTTCCTCTGCTCTTTGTTTCGCTAAAGTTGGTCGGTGGATGGAGATTTGATCACATTCCTGTTTTCCTTTTAGAGAATCCTTCATAGGAGATGGTATGTGCTTCTATCAGGAGGCACCTGGTAGCTAGCTGTCCCTCTTTTTGTCATGTAAGCATCCACTGGGATCACTGACTAGATTCATGTGTTCATGAGGTAGACCGTGAATTTTGTTTTGAAATAATTGTAAGGTCACAGAGTTAGGCGGCAGTTAGAAGGCCCTCCTGGGCCTCCAAACCTACCTGCTCTAAATGGGTTCTGCCATCCACTGTATAAAGACAGAACATTCTCTTAATGCATAAGCCCTTCCATAGAAAAGAACTTTAATAGAATCAGTGTGTGATAGAAGAGAAGAAAGGATAATAGTTTCCCAATGAAACACCCAAAGTTACCCATCCCCTTATGAACAAAACCCAGTCAAATAGGCTTGGCCCAAAGCAGGGCTGGTGAGGCCCAAAAGCTTGCCACAAGTTTAAGGCACCTTGATGGGAGCCCATAGGAAAGGGGCAGAAGAGACCAGGCAAATCTGGGAGGAAAGAAACAAAATCAAACTGTAAGTCAAGATAAAGCCTGCCACTGTCAGCCTCCCCACAAGTGTCTCACCCATATCTCTTCGAAGTGTCTCCTTCCATGACCCCAAGTCCCTGGTGCAAGTCCAAGGCTGAGAAGCAAGTGCAGCTTTTCATATGTCTCTCTGCTCCAAGTGCCTCCTCCAAGTTTTCTCTCCTTTATAGCTTACCCCCAGCCCCAGCCCCCACCCCTCCCCGCAAGCTCCACCCTTCATTAGTTGGGGCAAAGAACATGGAACCTCCCCTTTTTAGATTACGCTGTTAGAACAGAAAGTTGCTAAACTAATGCAGAGTCACATATACCCTTCATCCAACTTTCCTGGGTTATATAAGCACATCTTATATAACCTTAATTCAATATCAAAACCAGGGCATGGACAATAATAAGGCACTTTTAAATGTGCTCCAAGAAGAATATTTTATCTTTAAAAGTCTTGTGAAAGAATCAAAATAAAATCTGCTCATGGGTTAGTTAATTATATATGAGTTTCATAATTTTGTTCTCCCTCAAAATAAAGATTTTTCTCTGAAAGTTAATTTATGAAAAACTTAAGTTAAAAATACATCAAAGCTAGCTTTATTTTGGGCTGATGATAGCATTGGCACTGTCTGATCCTGTTCCAGGAAATTTATTTGTAATTCAACAGTATAAATTTGGATTCTCGTTGTCCAGGAGGAAAAAATGCCAAAGGCCCACATTCTTTTTGTTAGATGCAAAAGAAATAACCTTTCAGAGGTGAGGTCACCTTCCTTTCCTTTGAAATTCAGGGAATGCATTTATTTAATGACTTCATGGTAAAACAGCAAACCGCACAGTTAACAGGAATGACAGAAACATTTTTTAGTGCTTTCTAAATTACAGAGACATCATAATAGTGTGTCTGAGTTAAAGAGTCAGTAGAGGGCATCTCTTGCCTGGAATATGAATCTTTTCTTTTGTGATAGGAGAAGAAAACCTGACAATGTTAACAGTGCTGCTGATAGTAGTTTAAACATCATTATTTGTTGGGACATTTCATTCTGGTCTAATTTGAAATTTAAATTATTCTTTAGATTTATGACTTTCAAAGTTGGGAGTAATTTGAGATCATTTGGACTACTGTTGGGGCACAGGAGAAAATTCCTCCACTTGTCTGGATTCTTCTTGGGTTGGATAAACAAATTTAGACAGATCAGTAAGAGTGATGGAGGCTAAGAATGGACAGTTTGGGAAGGAGTCGTCATTAGACCAGAAGCTGGTGCCACAAGGCCAGAAACTGGAGGTGAGGGTAGGAATGATTAACATAGTCATTAAACAAGTTATAAAGACAAATACTGTGTGATCTCTCATGTGGAATCTGAGAGAAAAAAATAAAACAAGAAAACTAGCTCTTGGATACAGAGAAAAGGTTGGTGGTGGACAGATGCTGGGCATGTGGAGTGGTTGGTATAAATGGGTGAAGAGAATCAAAAGGTAAAAAGAAAAAAAAATCAAATTGTATAGAAAAAAAAGGTGCTCCTGACTGATGGTTCACACCTAGAGCATAGCACTGATCTCCTCTTATGGTTTGTTCTCACTTGGCTGGAGGAAAGCTGGGCTGTGCAGAGAGGAGCACAAAAGGCAGAACCACCGGGTGCAAGGCCTTCTACTACACACACACACACACATACACACACACACACACACACACACACACACACAGAAACTGTGGGCTGCTAGTGCTCTAGGGCCTCAGCCCCAGAAGAGTTGAGCAGAAAGGGTAATAGTTTCCCAATGAAACACCCAAAGTTACCCATCCACTCACAGGTAAATATCCAGCAAAGCATGGTCGGTGAGGGACTTTTACCCTTTAGGGGAAGAATTCACCAGAGAGCAGTAGTTGGAGTTGGACGAGGCAAGTCTTTCTTAGAGACTCGTGCATGAAGGCGCCAGTGTGCGAAAGGAGAATAAAATCTGGCTCCCTGAAGGACGTTAGGAGGGGAGAAAAAGCAGCGGAATAGCCTGTTCTGGGTTGGGCATGTGCACGCGGGTTACATTCCAACTCTGCATGGGGTTCTCGGCCTTCTCCCTCCAAACTGTGAAATAATCATTAGCCAGGATCTAGTGCTTTTTATCTATCATGGTGCCCCCTGGTCAGTGCTGTGGGCAGAATTGCCTGGACAGGGTTAACCGGTCCATGATTTGGTTGACCTATTCAGACAGGATTGGGCAACTCATCCTACCCACTCTCAATGTCTTTTGCTTGGCTGTCTTATTAGCAGCTGCCTGTTGCCAGCAACTCAAGAATGCTCTTTTCAGTTCTCATTGCCCTCCCACCCCAATTACTCTCCCCAAAGCTGCTTAACTAAGTAATTTTTCCAACCTTGTCTAATATTCTTCCTGAGAGGCAGCCAGGAAATACAATTATCTTGATTTTATTATATTTCTACCCTTTTAAAGGTTACTCATCGATTACATTCTTTTTAGTTCTATATCTCTTACTAAATCGTAACCACTTTGTGGAGAAGAGATACAACTTCTTCATCTGTTTTGGAACCCTCCTTCCAGTTTTGTTCTTAGTTCAGTGCTTCATAAATGGAATAGAAATGAAAAGAGCATTTTATACTCTTAGGTTTAAATATATATATTTTATAAAATAAAGAAGTGTCCATAAGAGTAATTATAGGAAGAACATTTTATAAAGCAAGTTTTACAAAGCAAATAAATACCCTGCTCTTTCTCATTTGGTTCATTCAGAAATCTTTTTTACATGAAAAAGAGTGCCCAGTGTGGCTTTGATTTGCATTTGCCTGATGACAAGTGACAATGAGCATTTCTCATGTGCCTGTAGGCCATCTGCATGTCTTCTTTGGAAAAGTGTCTGTTTAGTTCTGCCCATTTAGATGTTTGTAATGTCTTTGATTTTATAATGTCTTCTCTTTAAAATGAAGAATGATTGTATTTTAGGCAGATTGAATTTATATGAAAGTGCTTAGGTCTCCCAAGGTGGTGTCAAGGTCCACGAGAATGAGTTTTGCAACAAATAAGTTAAAGACAAGCAAGGTGGCCTCTGAGTTGACCTGTTAGGAAAGGCTGGTGTGTGCAGATTAATGCTGGACAACCTCACATTCTTTTTTTTCTTTTTTAAATTCACTTCCCAGGTTTTCAGGGGTGAGTCCATCCCTAGGGAGCATTGGAGCATTGGATTTTGAGCTTTTTAAAAAAAATTCATTTATTTATGCATACAAGCTGGGGTACAGGCCAGAGGTGTGGAAAGGTGATAGGGTTCACCAGAGACAGAGTGGGGAGCAGAACAGGCATATCGACGGAAATACACTGCTGAGGGGAGCAGTGGGCGAGGCAGGAGAGGTCTGCTGTGCCATGTGGGAATCTCCCCGGCTGGGCGTCGAACTCTCGTTGCCACTGCTGACAGGCCTACAGCACAGTGTTTAACTGCTGCCCCGCCAGGGAGGCCCCAATCTCACATTCTTAATGAAACTTGTTAAGAAGAGAAATAGAAGATTTTGCTTTAACTTTAAAAAAAAAAGATTTATTTTATTTATTTATGCATGTGGGTTAGCTCCCTGGCCAGAGTGGCTGGCGATAGCTTCATAGTGCTGAGACTTGAACCCCTGCGCCACCAGGGAGGCCCAAGAGATGGGATTTTAAAGGTGATTTCTGTTTCAAAGACACAGGATGGGCAAACAAAGCATCTTGTCTAAGTGATTTTTTTTTCTTCCTAGGAGACAGAAGTCAGTTGGATTATATAAAGAAACCATTTTTACTCTTTGAATTAAAAAAGAGTCTTTCTTTCAGCTCAGTGTTTAGGTTCTCTCTCCCTTCCTTCCTTCCTCCCTCCCTCCCTCCCTTCCTTCCTTCCTTCCTTCCTCCCTCCCTTCCTCCCTTCCTCCCTCCCTTCCTCCCTCCCTTCCTTCCTCCCTCCCTCCCTCCCTTCCTCCCTTCCTCCCTTTCTTCCTCCCTCCCTTCCTCACTCTCTCCGTCCCTCCCTCCTTATTTTTCACAGTATAGGATTTCCCCGCTCAGGTGCAGCCACCATAGTTTCCCTATCGTCAAGGTGCCCACAGTCCTCCAGCATCCTCCGCCCCTCTCTCCTCCCCCTCAGTTCTCTACTCCCCCCTCTCCCTCCCCTTACCCTTCTGAGTGTCTCAGATCTACAGTCTGCTTTCAAGAGTCAGTCTTAGAGTTTGTTGTTGTCTGATTCTTTGTTTGGTTTCTCTAGATTCCACATATAAGTGAAACTATTCAGTATTTGTCTTTCTCCTTCTGGTTCACTTCATGGAGAATCATCCCTTCCAATTCCATCCATGGTACCACAAATGGCATCAGTTTATCTTTTTTGATCCCTGAGTGTATTATTTTTTAAATGAAAAGTATATTTTAAAGAAGGAATCCATAAGTTACTGTATATTCTTTAAAAATTCAGATAATACAGAAGTATATAGAGTAAATAAAGTCCTGTGAAAAAACCTCCTCCCATATCTCCTCAGGGGTGGCTGCTGTGAAAGGGTTTGATGTACATTTCTTATACCTTCCCCTGTGCATTTACATACATAAGGATATGCCAGGATGAGCTTGTATTTCCTGCTTTTTAAAGAGAGGAGAGAATATTATGTTTTGTTTTGCAGATTCCTATTCATCTTGAGTGATAGATAGTTGAGATTTTTTTCATGTACGTCACATATAATTCTACCTTATCCTATTTGACTTTTGCTCAGTATTATACAACGTGATTGGTTGATACGACCCCTCAGTTATATGTGCTTTGCCAGCAACCCTTTGATTTTAGCAGGTGGTGGTCCCTTGATCTCAGTGTGAGGCAGGCCCATGTCTCCTGCCAGTCCTGGTGGCCTCTGCAGGTGTTTATTCCCCCTGCCCCATAATAGCAATAGTGACCATGTGACACGGTTCTGTTCTATGAAATGTAAGGGAAAGTTGGTTTCTGGGAAATGCCTATTTATTCCTTGATAAAAAAGTAGGAGTGTCTCAAGGAGGTTTTTTCTGCTCTGCTGTTGTCTTCACACCCCCAGCTTCTTGCTTTTGAAGACAACTCTGAATTCTGGAGCTTGATACCATAAGGCCACAGGCATAAGGATGAACAGTCAACAGGCAAAGTTTACTAGTCAATTTTACTGATTAACAAACAACTTCAAAACTCAGTGGATTACAACAATAATCTTTTTTTTTGCTCACAGTATTTCGAGTTAGCTCTGGCTCTACTGGGCTCATCTAAGATTGGCTTTGCTTGCCTCTGAGCTATGAGTTAGCGTGAGGTCTGCTCTATGTGTTTCCTCATTCTTCTGTGTCAGTGGCTATTTAAGATAGTTCTCATGATGGAGCACAGGAGGGCAAGAGTGTGAGCAGAAGCATGAGCTAGCTCCTTAGACCTTGGCTGAGAACTCACACACATACTGTTACTTCTGCCTACATGCAATTGGCTAGTGGATGTTGCAAAGTCAAGTTCACCATCAGCCCATTTTAGGACACTGCAAGATTATCCTGCAGGGGAGAAGAGTGAAGACCTGAGAGCGGAATCCAATCAACACACAAGGATGGTGGAGCAGAAGGATGAAAAGACTGTGGGTCTTTGATGACAATGTGGGACAGCTGAACAAACACTGGTCCTCGCTTTATCCAGACTTTTGGTATGTGATAAAATTGTTAAGGAACAATTTCTATTTGCAGTTGAAAATGTTCTAGGATGATAAAATGCAGTTATGTTCTAAACAAACAATTTCTTTATGGATGGACATTTGTTTCCAATTTTCCATTATTACAAATAATACTGCAATGGACAATTTCTATAAAACTTTACCAAATATATATGCAGTCAGTAGATTCTTGGATATGGGGTTGCCAGATGGAAGAGTATTTACATTTAAATTTTTGATAGATAATATCAAATTACCATCCACAAGTCTTTGTCAGTTCATTCGTCATACCCTTACTAATCCTGATGTTATCACATTTAAAATTTGCTTCCAATCTAATGGGTGAAATATAACTCTACCTCATTTGCATTACTATGATTAGTGAAGTTAAATGTCTTCATATTTTATTGACCATTTATATATTTTATTGTGTGATGTATATTCATCTCCTTTGTTTTTTTGCTATTTTTCTGTTGTTCTGTTTTCCTATTTCTTGGTAATTGGTGGGGGATCATTTTATTTTTATATAATTGTCTTACAATGTGATAGCTATTTTCTGTCATTTGTTTTCTTCTATAAAACTTAAAAAAATATTGCAGGGATACATGAGTATGTATGAAATATGTTTAAATTCTAAAGAATGATGATACAATAAATTCCCAGAATTCATTACCTAGATAAATAATTTGTATTTTTTCACTACCTGAAGTTCCCTGTGTGTCTCTTAGTTCCATCCCTCTCTCTCCATGTTTAATCACCATGTTGAATTAAATTTATCATTCCTCTGTTTTTCCTCAGTATACTATATCCATCTGTGCCCACAAACATTATTGAGCTTATATATTTTTAACCTTGATATAAATGGAATAAAATTATAAGTGTTTGTTGACTTCTTTCATTCAACATCTTTCTAAGATTTCTCCACTTTGCTGCACACAGCTGCAGTTCATAGCGGCAAAAAATTCCATTATATGAAATAGAATATTTTTCTTTTCCTGTGTTGATGACCATTTGAGTTCTGGTTTGCTCCCCCAGCAAACTGCGGTGCTTTGAACATTCTCATGCATATTAATTGGTTCCCACGGCAGGAGTTTCTTTAGTTTATTTAGGTGTGGAGCTGATGTACACCTTCAGCTTAACTAGATAATGCATAAGTGATTTTTTCCAATTTACATCCCTAGCAGCAGGTATAACTTTGTAATTCCACATCCTACGTGAGCCTTATTAATGTGGCTTTAAAATTTCTGCAAATATGGCAGGAGTGATGTCATTTCTTATTACGGTTTCATTTTGCACTTTCCAAATTGCTCAGGAGTTTGGGATCTTTGTCTATGTTCATTGAACATTCATATTTCCTCTCTCCATGAAATCCCTGTTCCTACTGATTAGATATTTTTATTGGATTTTTCCCCTTATTTATTTGTAATAGTTCTTTTTATAGTTTGGATATGAGCATTTGGTCACTTGGTCAGTTTCCTACTTGGTGCCTTGACTATTCATTCTATTAATGGTGTTTTTTGGCGAACAGAAGTTTAATTTTTTTAAAGATTTATTTATTTATGCATACAAGCTGGGGTATAGGCCAGAGGTGTGGGGCGGTGAGAGGGTTCACCAGAGACAGAGTGGGGAGCAGCACAGGCAGATTGACGGAAACACACTGCTGAGGGGAGCAGTGGGCGAGGCAGGAGAGATCTGCCACACCATGTGGGAATCTCCCTGGCCGGACGTCGAACTCGCATCGCTGTCGACAGCTCCATAGCGCAGCTTAACTGCTGCGCCACCAGGAAGGCCCAGAAGTTTAATTTTAATATAGTCAAATTTGTCTGTCTTCTGATTAGGTAAAGAAGATGCACACACACATAGACACACAATGGAATATTACTCAGCCATGAAAGAGTAAAAATGTCTGTTGTAAGTGACAACATAGATGACTCTTGATGGTATTATGCTAAGTGAAATTAATTAGACACGCAGGGAAATGCCGAATGATTTCACTAATATGTAGAATCTAAAAACCAAAAACAAAGAAATAAAACAAAACTAAAATCATAAAGACAGAAAACAGATTGGTAATTACCAGAGGGGCACAAGGTTGGCAGGGGGTGGGAGAAATGGATGAAGGGGATCAAGAGGTACAAACTTCCAGTTACAAAATAAATAATCCAAGGAGATGAAATGCACAGCATTGAAATTGTAATCAATAATACAAAACTGCATATTTAAAAATTGCTAAAAAAAAGGATGGCAAATAGATTTATTATAATGATCATTTTACAATGTATACAAATGTTGAGTCATTATGTTGAACCCCTGAAACTACAATAATGTTGTATGTCAGATATACGTCAATAAAAATATTTGTCCATTTTTTATTTTGCGTTTAGATTTGTGTGCGTGTGTGTGTATTTATGCACTTTGCTTAAGAAACCCTTCTTTGCCCCCAAGTCATGGAGTTAATCTTCAGGATTGTTACCTAAACATTTTATGGTTTTATGGTTTTAAGTTTTTAACCCATAAAGGACTGAATTTTGCACAAGGTGAGATTCCTCACCAACTTTTTTAATGTTAATAGTTAATTGTCCCAGCATTTTCCATTGCAAGCCCCCCTTTTTTCCACTGTGTTGAAATTACGGCTGTGTCATGTCAATCACATTCCAAACACAGGGAGCTTTTTCTGCATTCTCCATCCTATTCCAGCCATATATCTGTCTATTTCAACTCAAATGTCACAATATATTTGTTTGATATGTGTTTCGTAAAATAACTTCTCCCATTGAGTTCTTCTTCAGGCATATCTTAGCCTTTATTGGTTGTTATCTCTTTCATACATATTTTGGAATCAGCTTGTCAAGACTCAGCACTCTCTGTGGAGTTTTGTTTGGAACTGACTTGAATTTATAAATTAAGTTGGGGAGAACTGACATCTTTATAGTAACAATAATAACCCCTTTATACATTTACTTGACATATCTATTTGGGTACTTTCACTGCTTCTTAACACAGTTTATAATTTTTTTCATGAAGATCTTCTGGTGTACTTATTCCTAGATTATTCATATTGTTTTAATGCCATGGTAAGTGACCTCTTATTTAAAAATTATTCTTTTTAACTCTTTGTTGCTGGTTTAGAAAGGCAATTGATTTTATATTCAGATCTCTAAGTTCTAAAACTTATTAGCATTTTGGGGAGCAGTTTCTATAAAGAAATAATAGGATGTGCAAATAAAATTTTATTTCTTCCTTTTCATTATGAATTCTTTTTATTTCTTTTTCTTGTCTTAGTTCACTGACTTTGATCTTCTTTTGTGTCTCATTTTGTTTTCTCTGCTTTTTAATATCTGGCTGATGTTTTCAATCTTTCTGTTATACATTCTGGCTAATTTTATGGTATTACATTCCATTTCATGAATATTCTTTTCAGTAAGCCTAATCACACAGTAAACTAGTTTATTTAGTTTAACACTTCAATTACTGTATTTTTCATCTCGAAGGCAAGGGGATTTGGAGAGCTTCTGAGCTGGTGAATCTGTAAAGACTTGAGGAGCATGGCGGGCCTGGTGAAGGCATGGAAGCCCTGGTCTCTTTCCCCACTACTTTCCCTGTGCACCTCTTCTGTCTGACTGTTGATTCACATCCACTAGTATTCTTTGTAATAAAGTGAATAAACAGGTTTCTTGAGTCTGTGTGCCATTCTAGCACATTAATCCACCCTGAGGAGGGTGTCATGGGGACCCCGGATAGATAGCCAGTCAGTTAGAAGCACATATTATCTTGGCTTGTGACAGGCACAGGTCTGAGGAGGGGGTGTGGGGAGTTCCAGTGTGTAGCTGGTTGGGCAGAAGCACAGGTAACTGCCTGGAGTGGCTACTGGTGGAGGACAGTCTTGGGACACTGAGCTCTACCTGTGGAACTGTTACTGAACCAAGCTGCCTTAGCAGTGGGAACCGGCAGTGGTGGTGCCTCTTACCCCGCTGCTCCAAGTCAGTTGTGGCAGTTGCTCCTGCCCCAGTAACTGCCATTTTGAATGGAATAATCAGGTGCTAGGAGCTGATGGGTAGGTCCAATCAGCTCCAGGATTGAAAAATGGTCCAATCAGACTTGTGTAATTATGGATGTTCCTTAATCCAACTAAACTAGAAAAATGCTACCTGTTCTATTTTACCTCATTTGAAACTGTGGTCTAATGTCTCCTTTCCCTTTGGCATTTAACAAATGAAACAGAAGTATGACTGCCGATATGCATAATGACTCATGACAAGAACAAAGGAATTTTATTCTGTATCTTCATAGTGGGAAATGTTGCAGCTGGTGATTATTTCTAAGATCTTATAAGGATTTGTCTGGACACAAATAAACATGGCCCAGGTATCAGCTGGACAGCACAAGTTTGCTTTAAATACAGAAAAGTAGCACCAATAAAAATAATCATGGGGAAACTATTGAATTACAGAAAGTTTAAAAAAAGGACTGTGTTTTTTTAACTTTCAAAGATACTTAGTAGTATGAATGAGGGAACACAATACTGTCTGCTAGAGATTCTAAGGGAAACTGTTGTAGTGACTAAATGGTTATTTCATCACTTATCTGTTTTAAAAAGGGATGCTTCCAGATGAAATAGTGATGATGGAAGAGGAACAGTGAGGAGCAACCAGTGGGAGCCAGTGGGAGGAGCTCATGGTCAACTTGATGGTAGAAGGTGGAACTTTCCAGACTTCACTTCCTGAGGGCGGTGGGGAGGTACAGGAAAGCTGATGGGAAAAAAGGGGTAAAACTGGAGCTTTTGGCAGTTAAGCTGGTGGGGCTTTGGCAGTGTATGACTGGGGCTTTGAGTTAAACTGCTGATGAGGAGGTGTGTCTGTGGAGAAGCTGACAGCTTGCCACCTCAGTCTCTGCTCAGTAGATGCTATCTGGGGTAGGGCAGAGGGCATTTGGCCACATGCCAGTCTATAAATTCTCTGTTTCTCTCCTCCTCTCCTCTTAACTCTCCCTTTTCTTAGTCCCTGTGTAAATAATTCCTGTTGTTGTTTGTCACTCCGTGTCTGCTTCTGGGTGGTATATTGCGTTCTTAAACACTTGGGTGAGAACCGACTAAATGGGTCAACGCCCTTCCTCCAGGTTTATTCTGCATTAATAATAATAATAATAATAAATCTTGTATCACTGAGTGTTTATTGTATGCCAGGGACTTTTCTAAGTGTGTTGTTAACTCTAACCATCATAATAACCTGCTATGAATTGTATAATGTGGTTATATCCATTCTACAATACAAAAAACAGATGCACAATAAGGGTAAGTAATTTGTTCACATCATGACAATGGTAGAAGCATGATTTGAACCCAGGCAGAGTGTTTTAAACTTACTGCCTTGAGTTTGCCTTTAATAACAATGGTATAAAAATTCAAACTTTCCGTTCGTTTTCCATTTATTAATTTACTTAGCAAATTTATTTTCTAGCTTGTGAAGTGCCGCCCAAGGCACTTTCTAATCTGTTAGACGTTAAGATTAGTAGAGTTCAAATTTACGATTTTTAAGATGAGATTTTTATTGATAGTGGTTTACATTCTTAGTTAAGTATATGTATATATCTGAAGAGTATTACTAAAAAAACAGAGAGAGCGAAAGAGAGACTCATATACACCAAACACCACAGTGACAAATTGGATAATTCATAGTGATACCTAATCCTCTGAGGGAATAGATTATTATCTTCTAGTTTGAATGATCATTCTGATATTTAGAGTAGTGCACCCTAATTAACCCCTTCCATTAGATATTTGTCTACAATTATGCTTCCATTGTGATTCTTTCTTCCCTCAAGGGAGAGAGAGATGATGGATTCAGCATAAAGCTGGACATCACTGTATAAGTAAGTAGCCTGACTGCTGTGCACATCAGGATAACTTTCACGATATACAGAGGTAACAAAATGGAAATCACAGTTTAGAAATCCAATTTATCTTGCTGTGAATAGAATTGCTTCCAATACAGACGACAATTAGTTTTGTTCCATAACAGTGTTATAGAAATGTGACATTGAAAAACTACTTACAATCTACTAAAGCATTCATCTACCCTGAGGACATGCCACAGAGGGAAAAATGTTAATTTCACTTATGTGAAAAAACTGAAAAGGGTTTCTTACAAAGAGCAATCACAAGGTCAGGATATGACTGCTGAGGTAATGAAGTGAAGGCTTCCCGGAAACTTTTAGTTGCTTATACATTCTATTAAAGCTGCAAAATTCTGCTGATTCTTGTTTCTCAAAACCACTGGGGTTGTGGCTCAGTCACATTATGGATTAAGTGGGGAGTGATCCAACCTTTAATATCTCCTTTTAAACTGCACACCAGTGCCCGCAGCTAATGCTCCTAGCTGGCTTGGGTTCTCCTCATCTCCAGCACCCTCTTCCTCTTCTTTCAGCATCTCTGGTTGTCAGTTCGCTAATTACACTATTACATGGAAAATCCCTGAAATAGCACTTTCACATTCAGCATGGGAATAAAAAGGCCCTACTATAGAGTACTCTAGAACTTAAAAAAAAAGAAGTATGTTAACATGGTTCCACCTATTTGTAAGGTAAACCCACATCAAAAGATAAGTCTATAATTTAAAAAGATTGTACTCAGACTGTTGGAAAATAATATAAAGTGTTTATTAATCACTTATGAGGGCCAGAGCACTGCCAAGGGAGTGAATGATGTAATAAGAGCCTGAAATCTGGAGCAGGGAGGGCATGGGTAGAAATCCAGGCTCTACCATTTAGTAGTGGTGTGGGTCTGGGCAAACCTTAACATATCTGAATTTCAGTTTCCTCACTGGTAAATGGGAAATAATAGCTACCTGTTATAGCTATTGTGAGAATTAGGCATTATTTATATATTCTCCTTGGCACATAATAAATTTTAAGTGCTAGCATTTCTTATTAAGCACTGTCAGATAAATAAAGATGATACCTGGTTCCCACCCTTAATAAACTTGTTCTAGGAGGAGACAAGTGCATGAATATCTGTGCTTCAAGGAGAAAGGGATAGAGACCATGAAGGAGCTTCCAACTGCCTTGGTTAGGGAGATCAAGTCTCTCATTCAGTGAGAGTGTTTGTAGAGAAATAATTAAAACATCATTAGTATAATCACTTCCATTTTATGTGGGGCCTGATCATAGTAGTACTCAATAAATGTTTGTTGAATGATTAAATTACCCAATTACTTTTCAAACTCTTCCAACCCCAAGATAGAGTGGGGAAATAAAAATACATTCATGAAAATTTTATATGGACATACCTTTAGATAAGGAAAGAACTGATTGGAAATAATGTACATGTGGAAATAAGCACATATTCTTTACTAAAGTAAAAGGAAATGTCATATAAATATGCAGACAGTATAATAAGCTTTCAGCGCCAAAAGGGGTCTTGGATTCATCTACCCCTTCATTTTGTAAACGAGGAACCCAAGCCTCAGACATTGTGACTTGTTCAGGGTCACACCTCTGGTTTGATACCGAGTCAGCTGGACTGGTTTTCTGATTTCTCCATCCAGGTGCAAACTCTACCCTCACATCACACCCAAGCCCCAACCAAAGGCAGAGAAGAGGAACTGCCTTCCATGTTCACTAAATAATCAGTTTTACTTTTAGAACACTAGGAGAAATCAGGCCATTTCCTGAGATGAAAATTAGGTTCATAAGTCATGCATTTTGAAAATAACCGAGAAAATTTAGCACATCAAAATAAGTCTGTTTAAACAGAATAGTCTCTCAAGAGACCCTATAGAATCTGTAATATTAGAGACATTTCTGCAACAATGACATGAAACTCTTGGGATGTCTGAGAGAGTCTTCTCTCCCACCTAGAGGCTGGGTAGAATGACTGATTCTATTTTCACTTGCCCTTATTTTCATTATCTGGGTTTGAGATGGACAAGCACAATCTTAATTATTTCTGTTTGGGGTAAGGGTGGAGGACAAAACTAATGATGTCACCAGAGGAAGCACACTGAGAGGATTTACTATTCTGGAGATCAGTCAAATGAAAATTTTGTTAGCCCATCACTCCTAGGGTGATGAGCTCGGTGGGAGCTGAGAGTAGCAATGAGTTGTGCCAGTACCCACTGAGGATGACAGTTTAAAAACAATGGACTGAAAAATGTCATAAATTTGAAAAACAATGAACTGCCTGGTGTCAGTGTTTAGAGATTGATGGCACTGATGCCTGGAAAGCCAGATAGAAGGCCGGTGGAAATTCACCTCATTTTTACATTCAAAGTGTCTCTTGCAGTGATTCATTAAGAGTTCTCTAGATATAAATGCATATCTATGTATATACATACACACATACATTATTTATATTGTTTCCTATCTGTGTTTAAAATGCTCAGACGCCGAAACTTGTTTGAAAATGTTCAGTCAAGCGAAATGGTTCCTTTTGCAATATGCAGTTAGTCTTGGTAGCTCAAGCTGCATTTAACTTTCTTTTCCTTCTCTCCCCATGTAATTAAAGGTGAAGGGCAAGCAGGAGAGAGAGTTTTGCATATCCGAGGGCTCTCCTAGTGTTATAGGGCAGGGAGAGGGATGCCCCAGAACCCCCAAACCTGCCCGTTCTAAATAGGTTCTGCCAGCCGCTGCATCAGTACAAAACATACAAGACCTTTAGTGGAAAGAAACTTTAATACAATTAGAAAAGACAGAGAAGACAAAGAATATAGTTTCTAAATCAAGAATCCAAAGTTACCCAACCCCTCGTGGGTAAAAGCCCACCGAAATGGGACTGGCCCAAAGCAGGGCCCAAAAGCCTGCCCCAAGTCTAAAACACCTTTGACCGGGACCCATACAAAAGGGTCAGAAACAGTCAGACAATTCTGAGAGGAACAGAGCAAAATCAAAATCCAAATCAATGTTGCCATCATTAACCTCCCCATGGGTCTCTCACCCACATCTGTCTCAATCAGTCCAGGCCAACGCAGCTTCTTTATATATCTCTCTGCTCCTTGTGACTCTTCTGGCTCTCCATCCTGCTTCCTTCTTTCTTCTATATTCTCTGTGTCTCCTCTGTGTGTCTCCTTCTCTCTTCTCCAGTCTATTACCTGTCCCGCTTAGATCCACCCTCCTTTGGGTGGGGCAGGGAACGTGGAACATACCCTTTTTCCTAGGGACCACCCTATTACACTAGCGGTGTCCTGCCTGTGGCCACATGGGTACAGGGGGCAGTGTGCAGATGTGGATGGCCCTCCTTGCCCCTGTCTCCCCCCACAGTGGCATCACAGGGTTGCCTGTCTAATGGAGCCAGGTAGGGATTTGAAATTTGGGAGTTTATCAGTTACCCACTGTTGCCTGAAACTCCAAAATTTGTGACTTGAAGCTATAACTATTTATTATATCTCAAAAGTAAAAGGTCAATGGGGTGTTCCATCATGTACTGTGTGGTCCCCTGGTCGGTGGCATGAGGGCTGTAGGAGTCTTTGACAGGGACAGTTCATCTGTCTTCCATGTGTTGCTCTCATCCGCAGGTGGACTAGCTTAGGCTTGTTATCATGTTAGTGGCAGTCCATGTACAAGCGTTTTTTCAACCTCCTCCTTAGTCATGTTTGCTGATTCCCTATTGGCCAAAGGAAACCACATGGCCAAATCCACAGTGAGGGTAAGTGAAAAAAGATGGTCAGGTTTTTTCGCCCTGCCACCATTTGAGGTAATGATGGACACCTGAAGAAGGGCATGGTGTGGCTTGCGCATGTGTGAGTGCGTGCACCTGGGCCTGAAGGGCGCTATATAGGGGTGGCATCATAGGCGCACTGGGCAGACGCAGAGAGCAAGAGGAAGAGGAGTGTGGCAGCAGCGGTGGAATCATGTGGCAGAAGCGGCAGCAGTGAGACCCTGAGACTACACCAGATAGACCCCAGAAAAAGGCAAAGATTTGCTGGGGGCTAGGAGGCCTGCTAGCCTCCTGGACCCCTGGGCCCTCTTACCTGCCTTGCACCTGGCTGCCTCACAAGAAAGATGTAACAAAAATTCACTGAGGGCTCCAGGACGTGTTCTTGTGGTCTGCATGAATCATAGAGAACCTGCATTGGTTGTAGGCTGGTACAACACACAGTCAGTGTGAGAAGGTACTACCAAAAGAGCGAACACAGGGAGGGGTGAAAAATTGGGACACTTAATGCAATTTATGTAACACAATGTGATTTAACAAGCCAACAGCTTAGAGAGATGGTCATGAACACCAATGTATCTCCCTGGAAGGGGGAGGGGCATACACTACATGCAGTGCAGTGAATGGGTGCCATTTCCCCCACTTCAATTATAGTCAGCTGCCTTGGATTACAATTCCCAGAATGCTATGCTGAATGCGGCGGGGGTGTGTGTGGAAGGGGAGGGCTCAAAAGTTAGCTCTCAGCGGGGGTTAGTGTTAATTTGGGAAAGATTTAAAGGTCCTGAAGCTTATTTACACAGAAACATTGCCCCTTTTGGGTGGAGCTATGGGAGGGGAGAAAGATTAAAAAATGACCAAGGAGATTTGGTGGCAAGGGAGAGAGAAGGTGGAGGAAGTTCAGAGAGAGAGGTGAGAGAGGTGGCCTGAAATGACTGAAGGATGACAATGTGGAAAAGCAAATATGTTTTGAAATTTTCTCTGGGTTCTCTGTGTGTGCACAATTGGCTAAAACCTATTTGTAATGAGCTGTCCTAATGCAGTCTCTCAGACAGGAGGGGGATAACTAAAGCATTTCACTATGTGAGACTACAGAAGAATTAAACTGCTGATTTTCAAGGCTGCTATGCTTGCAAGGCTGTTGGCTTTCTAGATACTGCAGAGCATGGGAGAAGGGGCTAGGAACAGGCAGGTTAAAATGCTACAAAGCTCCTTGTTTCTTATGGCAGTTGAGATGGGTTTTTCTTTTTTTTTTGAATAAGCACTCCATGGGCTTTTACAAATCATTAGCTAATTTCCAGAGTTCTGAAAAAGTCATTTTTGACACTTCTTTTGCAAGTACTGGATTTTTGGAATTCCTTACTCTTGTCAGTCCAGAAGTCAGAATCCTGCTTGGAATATTTTTGAATTTTAGTTTTCAAGTAGTGAAATCCTGTTAGTGAATTCTGAGTTTACAACTTCTTCTCTGATTATACAGTTGAAAGATATTTTTCCTTTTTAAAAAGTTCTGTAGTTCTTTGTATGTATCACTTATACCATTATTCTGAAATTTTAGTGTTCGTACAAATAACCTTCAGAAATCCGGGTTCAGGAGATCTAGAGAAGGACTCAAGGACCCGCATTTTAAAGAAGTTTGCAGGGAACTGGGGCCTACGGGGATAAGGGACAAAACTAAGAGACACACTTAGCTAAATGGTATCCATAGTACTTTCTAGACATCAACTTATATAATACATGTGATATATTTATGTATATATAATTTTTTTGCATATCTTTATTTTTGTGCACAGGAATAGTGTCCTGTACTCTCAGCATTCCCAAGAGAATCCTTATAGTCAGCTCTTTAAATGTTGGCTGAATGAATCAATAAATAAGTGCATTATGATCATGGGCAAATAAGTTCTCAATTTTAAAGTACTGATCAAGCAAAATCCTAGGAATTTGGAAACTCATCGGTAAATTAAAAATCACTGGCAATTGCTTTCCTAATCAAGTCAGCAGTAAATTCTGTGGACATTTGAACTTGGAAAAATTCTTCAGTTGTCTTCCCAAGTTGTTTTCCTGAAAGTGCCAAGTAGTCAAACGCTAGCAAAATGCACAGAGGAAGAAACTTTCATCTCCGATGCTTTGGGGAAAGGAGGATAAACACTCAACTGCAAAAAGATCTATGTACTGCAAGACGTTCATTTCTTTTTCACAGGAGGTGATAGTTTTAGGTGAAATGTCAGCAGTTCTGTCATCATTCATCTTTTTAGTCTCAAAGCTGACAATTTACAGACTTTCTCTATTTTCTTTGCCATATGGCCCCTGTCTCTTGTGCATAAAATAGGCATGGGTTGCCAGGACTGGTGAGTCTGGCTCAAACACAGATGGTGATGTTGTCCCTGGTCTCAGATGGTCTCTGCGGTCCTGTGGTGAGACGTGCCTTCTTGGTTGGTAAATTAAGGTTCTTTCCCCATAGAAACTATGAGATGTGAAAGGAATCTTGTAGGAGAGTAAGGCACAGTAGGATGTTCAACATTATGGGCACCATTCCAGTTCTCTGCGGGAAAGAAACAGATTAAGTTGTGAGCTCAGCTAGTCTCCTCTAGAATTCAGTTAATTGCTCTGCCCTAAATGAAAGGAATTCATTAGCAATTGGTTATGTGATCACAGGTTCTTTCTCTCTTCATTGTGTAAACAGATACTAGTTTTGGCTTTTTAAAGAAGATAACTGAAAAAAAAAATGGCATGTTTCTGAACTGTATTTATACCAAACTTGTTTATTAGAAATAATGGGTTTCAATTGTGGCATTCAGGACGCAGAGGGTGACATTATAGAAAGTGTCTTTATTTATTTATTAAAGGCTTTATTTAGGTATACTTGATATATCACAAATAACACACTTTAGAAGTGTACAGTGTGATGTTTTAACATATGATTATACCAAGAAAACCATTGCCACAGGCAAGATAATGATCATATCCACCTCTCCTAAATTTTCCTTGTGTTCCTTTGGAAATTTCTCAGCCCATCCTCCCAAGAAATCCACTAGTGTGATTTCTTTCACTGTATATCAGTTTACATTTTCTAGAATTTTATATAAATAGAATCACATAGTATTCTCTTTTTGGGGGGTCTGGATTCCTTCATTCAGCATAATTATTTTGAGTTCATTCAGTTGTAGAATTTATCAATAGGTCATTTCTGTTAATTGCTGAGTAGTACTCCATGTCCTGCAGTTTCTTTATCCAGTCACCTGCTAATGGACATTTGAGTTCTTTCTAGTCTTTGGCTGTTACAGATAAAGTTTCTAAGAACATCCATTTACAAACATTTGTGCAGTTTCACTTCTTTTGGTAAACACACAGAGGTAGAATGACTGGATCATATTGTATATATGAATGTATATAACATTTTAAGAAATTGCCAAACTGTTTTCTTAAGTGATTATTTTACATTCCCAACAGCAGTGTAATAGCGTTTCAGTTCTCCCATAGCCTTGTGAATACTTGATATAGTCTGCCTTTAATAGATAGTAAAATGATGCCGAGTGTCTTTTCAAGTGTTTATTTACTATCTGCTTGTTGTCTTTGGTGAAGTGTCTTTTCAAATACCTTGCCCATTTTTAAAATTAGGTAGTTTATTTTCTTATAGTTGAGATTTGAGAATTCTTTATATATCCTATATACATGTCTTTTCCCACCCAATATCTGTTTTGCAAATATTTCTTTCCAATCTGTGGCTTGTCTTTCATTCTCCTTGCAATATCTTTGGTAGAAATTAAATTTTAATTTCTGATGGAAGTTAGCTTATTTTGTTAAATTTATTCTTATTAGGTATGGAATTCTAAGTTGATTTCTTCTCTCAGTTTTTTATGTTGCTTGACTGAATTCTTGATTGTATTATTTCCAAAGAGAAACCTGCTGTCATCTTTATCTTTGTTCCTTATAGTTATGCATCATTTATCTCTGCCTGATTTTAATATTTTTCTTTTTGTTAGCAGTTTTAAACAATTTGATATATTTTCATTATTATTATTTTGGGGTTCGTTGAGCTTCATGGATCTGCGAGTCTCTGGTTTTAATTAGATTTGGAAAATTTTTGTCCATTATGTCTTTGAATATTTTTTATGTGTCCCATCCCTTGAAGGACTCTACCTGAGTTTTCCCATAATCATTGACAATCTGTTTTTTAAAAAATTCACTTTTCTCTCTGTTTCATTTTAGATAATTTTTATTACATTTTATACTAAACCTTTTATTCTGAAATGTCTAATCACCATGAACACTATCCAGTATATTTTTTCGCCTCAGAAAGATTGTATGAATCAATAGAGGTTCAATGTAGTACTTCATATAGTCCCATTTCTCTGCCACTTTGAACATGTGGAATACAGTTATAATAACTCTTCTAATGTGTCTTCTAACTCTGACATCTGTGTCAATTCAATTTTGGGGGGCTACATTTTCCTTTTTCTTTGGTAATTTTATGATTGATAGAAGACACTGTGAATTTTACCTTTTCGCATTCTGGAAATTTTGGTTTCCTATTAATGTAATTGAGTTTTATTCCAGGGCACAAGTAAGTTATTTGAAAACTTCTGATCTTTCAGGGTCTTGCTTCTAAGCTTCATTTTGAATAACAGAGCAGCTTTTAGTCTGGAGCAAATTATTCCCTGCTGTTGATACAAGTCCCTTCTGGGTACTGTACCTGGTGCTCTGGCATCATGAAGTTTTCTGGTGAGGAACAACTGGGCATTGTTATCTTTAATCCTTTTGGGTGATCTTTTCCTGATTTCCCGAGTAGTTTCTTCACAGACATGCACTGGTCAGTTCTTAGCTGAGTACTTGGGGTGGGGGCTGGTGGTTCCACAGATACCTGCAGCTATGTATTGGCACCTCTCTTTCCTTCCTGATACTCTGTCCTGTAAACTCTCGTCTCAGTCTCGTCACACTCCCAGCTCTGTCACCTTTTCTCAGGTCACCTGCCTGGCTCTGTAAGGATTTATCTCCTTTGTGTTGTGTCACTGAAACGCTTTCAAGGCTGTAAGCTATAAGAATTATGCGGCTTGCTCTCATTTGTTTTCTACCTTTTAGGGGTGACTTATTTGTTGCCTATATCCTATGTCTTGAAACCATTATTTTACGTACTTGTCTATGTTTTGGGTTAAGTGAAAAAGTAAATCTAGTGCTACCGATCTTGGCCAGCGTTGGGAGTCTCTAGGGAATGTTTTAAATACCAATTTGCTTCATTAGTGTTGTGAGCAAGTCTGAAGACTAAGTTACATGTGACTCCTAAATAGACATTTGCTTCTCTGAAAAGAATTCATTAATTTGTTACTTTTGTCATTTGACATCCATGATTATGCTGATATTTATACTACCTTAATGAAATCAATTTGCAGGTTTCCAGAGGAGGATGGACTTTACTTTTAATTAGAAAGACATTATTGTGGCCATTCTGAGAAGGAGAAAATTGCTCTCTTTTTGGAAGAATATCAGTGTTTCAGTTCTATTTAATATGTGGGAGTAAAAGTCTATTTTATGATTGATAGAAGATAATGTGGATTTTACCTTTTCACATTCTAGAAATTTTGGTTTCTTATTGGAGAGTTCATCTAAATAGTGGGCAGTTATTCACTAGTCTAACCAAGTCCCAAATTAGTCTGACTGTCTTACACGGATATATCCTTTATTTCTGAGAAGACAAAATAATTTTTTGATATATTTGTATTGGTAGAGTAATAGAAAAGTAAAAATTCAGACTAGAACTCAGGATTGCTGGTTTGTCTAGCTACGCCTGCTGTAAATTATCCATCTCACCTTGGGCAAGTCACTGGACTTTAGTTCTCATGTTTTTTTTTTTTTTGTTGTTGTTGAAAAAACAATGCATCATAACATAAGTTTCAGGTGTGCACTATTAAAAGTCGTCATGTATTCATACTACATTAAGTTCATCAATAAAAACTGAATTCTGTCTTTCATCATACAATTGACCCCTTTTACCCAATTTACCCAATCCCTTTCTGGTAACCACACATTGGTCTTGTAGTGCAAAAACTTATTTTTGTTTTATTTATTTCATCTGCTTGTTTTCTTAGAGTAAGAAAATAAAAACCAGAAGCATGAGTCTCCCTTAAGAAGGAAATAATTTTTAATTAAAGGGGAATTAGTAAATAATCTATTTGGATCTAAAATTGCTTAATTTCTATGTGCTATTAAATTGGATTTACGATCTAATAAACCAAATGAAGGGCTCTGGATAGCTGAACAATCTACTGAGATAAATATTTTTGAGAAAGATAAAAATTTGCCTATGTTCTGTGTTCTCTACCATAAAGGACACATTTTTCCATTGGATTTTTCTTTCATGCATTATAAAGAGATAAGGACTGTCTTGTCAAATTGGCTTGTTACAAGACTAAACATCTATGCTTGTAAAGTCTATTTTAATCATTGCAGAAAATTACAAAACATGTCCAGGGTTGGAGATAATTACAGGCTATAAATTTTGCCTACTTTAATCAATTCAGATACAACTGAATCTAAAATGAACTTTCTAGCAACAAAGTGGGGGATAATAAGCCAAAATAAAAAATCCAGAGTCAGTAATAATCTAGCTTTCTCATCACATCAGTCAGTGACAGCCTGTGTAACCACAGCCCTGCTAGCCAGGTCAGTTCCAGGCCTGTCCCCCTGATGGTGCCTGGCAGGTCACTGCCAAGTTTGGCCTCTGACCCTAGCTCATCTATTTTTTTAAAATTAAGGTAGCATTGATTTACAACATTGTACATGATTTAGGGGTTCACACCTCAGATGTCTGTCTCCACCCCACCCCACCACCCAAGCACCCATAGACCTTTAACACAGACCACTGGGTCCCCTCTCCCCTTTGTTCCTATCCTCACTTTCCCTCCTCTTCTAGTAGCCTCAATTCTGCAGTCATAGTTCTAGGGCTTGTTTTGGTTTAGTTTGTTAGTTCCTTTGTTTTATTTCTCTATATTGAACATGTGAGTGAAATCATCTGGTATTTGTCTTTCTTCTTCTGACTTATCTCACTAAGCATAATCCACTCAGTTCCATCTATCTAGTTGCAAATGACAAGAGTTCTTCTATTTTTATAGCTGAGTAGTATTTCATCATGTATATATACTTCATCTTCTTAATCCACTGCTCTGTCACTGGGCATTTAGGTTGTTCCATTACTTGGCTATTGTAAATAGTGCTGCCATGAACTATGAATGAGTGAATGGACAGTGGCTTGTCTTCTTATGTGCTTCAATCCTTGACCAACCCTCTTAGGACTGAGATGTTTTCTTAAGAATACCATTTTCTGAATATAAAAGTTACATGTATGTATTGTAGAAAATAAAGAAAAATGTAAAGAAGAAGATAGAAATGTTTGTATAATATCCGAGGGAAAAAAAGATTAACATATCGGGCTACTTTTAACCAAAGTTTAGAAACTTTGTCCGATTATTTTCTGTCTTTTCCTACTTAACATTGCATCATGAACATTTCCGATGACATAAAATACTTTTTTGGTGAAAGTAATTTTCAATGATTTTATAAATGTTCCTTTGTATAAATTACCATTCTCCTACGTTTACATAAGTGGATTGTTTCCACTCTCTTCCCTCCCTCCTTCCACCACCTTCCCTGAATTTTATAAATCTCCATTCAGCTGTTAATTTTTTCAAGATGGAAGATTGATTTGTAAATTTACATAGCTAAACTTATCTTTAGTAACAAATCACACTTAATTAAAAACAATTCATCAGTAATCATGGAAAGAATGAAAAAAATGTGGAGCAGAAGGAGATGCTTGAGTAAGTACCAATTCCCAACTTTCATTTTTAGTAAAGATAAGGTTCTGTTTCAGGACCAACTTTAGACAGAGAATGGTTTCATTGTCACACAGACTAGTTTCCATTCAGCCCACACCTGGCAGCCTACTCTCACGTAGGATGAGATGCATTCTACAGAACCCTCTTTGCATCTTCACATCTGAATTGCTCATGGCATTTGTTTCCTGCCCTGTCAGGAGAGATGTTCTGTGAAGGTTTCTGCTCCACCTCACTGCTACATGACTTTGACATGTTATATTCTGCACTGAATGCTGGTAGCCCAGGCGATTGCTTCCTTGTATTCTTTATCATGCAGCCATTTTTGACAAGGCTCCTAGAACACTGTGAGCAATGTTTCCTTCAACTGTTGTGATTTTCCTTCCCCAACTGCTCTGTGCTGGGTAGTGGTAGATAGGGAGTGTGTGGAAATTAGCTTTAAACATCTCAGTTGATGCTATCCCAGAAACTTTGGGTTTACATCGTCCCTCTTGGAAGACTCATTCTTTGCTGTCTTTTAGATGCCTACTCCCCTTGTTCCTCTTTCCCAACCGCATCAACGGCTACTGGATAGGTCAGGGTTTGGGATGTGTAAGCAGGCTAGCAAGGGAGAGGTGGGGGTTTCAGATCCACACATTGTCCTTTGGATTTTCATTGGTCTTCACTGTGCTGTGGCTGATCCCTGAGCTTCTGTTGGACATGGGCCTATCTGGTCATTTGGGGAATTGAGTTTACGGTTTTGTCTGCTCTTGAATGTTGTAACCATTTTGTCCTGATGCTGTTCTCCATAAGTCCCCTCTGATCTCTGAATCCCTGCTCCAGAGCAGGTGGGTAGTCCAGGTCTCTTGCACACCTTGCCCAGGCGTGGAGAGCCAGGCCAGGCCACCCCTGTTTAGGGCCTCCGTCCACCAGTGCTGTACTCCTGCCCCTACTTCTCAGGATGAAACTCTGCCTGCAGACCCCCAGGCCCCCCAGGTTGTATACAGGGAAGCACTTAACACTTTGTGGCCCACTCACGTATTAGTATGTGTTTTTGTCACCAGCATCACGTGGCTGCTCATGTATTAATACATGTTCATTTAGTCTCCAGTTTTTCACGCCATGGTGGATTTAATTTGGAACTATTAGGAGCTATTTCTTTGACTGTACTCAGTCTAGAAGCTTTACACATTGTTTTGGTGAAAGTGTAAGGTGTTTTATGAGAGATATTACAGTTTTTTTAATATCCATTAGTTCAGGAGTTGTGTGTGTTTTATTGAATGCTTATACTATTCATGCGGTGGCACAGAAAATGGCCAGCCACAAGGGCTGGTAAGTTTAAAGGGCACCGGCACACAAAGTGTTAACAAATTCTTTCATGCAGTCCCAAGTGTTTGTGCTCCTCCAGATCTGTCTGTCTGGATGTTTGCATCATTCCCACCCTCTCAGAGTTCCACTTCAGGGGGGAAAATGGAAGTCATGAGTATTTGGTCTCTCCTCCCAATACCCCACTGGGGATGGAAAGAGGGAGGCTTTCTGTCTTCTCTTCCTGCCCTGTGGCACCTTCTGTGATGTCACATCCTCCTCCTTCCTGAGGTGGCACTGATATCCCTCCCCTCACACAGTAGAATGATGAAATGACTGCCAGGAACACGACCCACATGGCAGTAATAGTTTCACAAATATTTCCCCAATTTTGTGTGTTTCAGGAGACAATGGAAAAGCCCCTTTGTCTTTACAATTGTTGGTGGGAGCTTTCTGTTCTAACAGTTGTTAGGGAATAGAAGGGCTGTGATTGATCAAGCACTATTTATGGCTAACTATTTAAACATTAAAATCCTAAGTGTGGGAACCAGAAATTGTCACCTCTGCAAAATGAGCATCCATAGTTTTGTGTCAGAAACTACTATTAACACTCCTTGTTTGCAGGACCTGTGATGCTGGAAAGGTCCTGAAAAAATTGCAGTTTGGCTGGAAATGTTCATGCTTGGTTCAACACATTCACAGAACATTCACAGGAAATAATTGCAAGTTCACACAATATGCTCTGTGGGTGTGATTCAGATCAGCTCTCAAGAATGCAGAATGAAGGCGCTCAGCCATTTACACACACACACACACACACACACACACACACACAAACACAAACATTAAAATAATGATAAAAGGATCCAGTATGATTTGAGGGGAATAGAAAAGAATTAGATGCTAAGGCACACGTTTTTGTCTTTCTTGGGATCAGAAGCAGCTGAGCACACCAGTGGATTTGAGCCACTGTTCTTTTTTTTTTTCTTTTTAAATTTTTTATTGTTATTATTACTTATGTCTTTTACATTATTGTGTATTCCCCATAGGTTACCCATCACCAATTAACCTGTGAACCAACCATAGTCCCCTGTGCTCTTTTCTCCCCCATTTTGAGCCCTTATCCTCCCCCTCTCTCACTGAATGTCTCTTTTATTTGGTTCCCCTATATTCCTTGAGCCTCTGTTCTTTTGAGAATGCTCTGAGGGTTTGAAGGATTTGGCCAGTTATTTTTGTTTGCAGACTCTAGTCATAATAGAATTTCATTTTGAGGGGGAATAAAGGAGGCAGGAAGAGTGAAAGAGCACAGAACAGGGTTGTGCTCCTGACTGGAAAAAAAGTGCTAAAGATTTGAGCGTTCGCTCTTGCCCAACTGGGAAGGAAGTATACAGCCAGTCTCGTCTCTCTCGAGTCCTCTGGGGACTGAACCTCAATCTAAACACTTTCAGCGCTGAGCAGGAAAATGCAAGATGGGATTCTTAACCTTAAGACTCATCTAAGCTTTCTTAGGAGGGAGGGAGAACATAGCTATGTGGAAAGATGGCTTCACAAAACTAAGTATCAGTCAACACAACTTAACATGTGCCCAGCCTAAGAAACAGAAGACATGAACTCTCAAGACTGAATCACAGAATATATAAAAAGGTTATAGGTATAATTAATAATCAACCATAAGATAAATTAAGGAGGTAAATACATAGCTCAGTTTACCAATATTGATAGATTGCAACTATCTGCACTTAAATGTTTTCAGAGCATTTAAACATACTTCTTTTCACACTTGTTACTACTCTTATTTACCTATTTTTCTGGGAGGCAGATACCAGGCAATTATTAGAGCTTGTACAATGATTAAGCCATTGAATCCCCACCACTATTCTCCATCATTAGAATGGTGGGTGCCTTCCAGATAGTGGACACTCAATTTCTTTGTTAAGCAACTTAAAACAACAAATGTTTCTCATTTCACATAATCTCTATACTAGTTGCCTCAGGATGCAGCAGCTAGCTCCTTCCAGAATGAGCATTCCAAGACAGCAATGATTATTTGTTGATAAATGAATCATAGAATTTAAAGGAACCTCAGTGGAATTCTGGATTCTTCTTCAACTCAGGCAGATTCCTTCACCGATAGTGTTTAAACATTTCTCAAAGTGGCCCATTCCCTTGTTAACGATGAAATCTACTACCTCTTGTTGGGACGTTGCAGGTGATCTTAACCACACTGTTCTCCTGGTTGTCAATACCTCTAGTTATTAGAAAGGTCTTTCTTTGAATTGAAACCTGCCTCTTACCATCTTCCCCTGATTGTATTAATTTTGCTCTCCTAAGTTTTATATGGGATGCCATTCAGGTGTCTAACTGTTGGGAAAAATTAAAACAGTTTGAGAGTGGAAAAGAGTGCAAGGAGCTACCAATAACTAAAATGCATACTTTTGAGGTATTTTCTAACTGGTAGGAATTTTATTTTTCATGTTACATCAACTTCATTAAAAAATTTCAAGTTTAATTACTGTAAAAATGAAGACATTTTATCATTGTACTTCTATTTTTATTGGTAGAATATTGCAACTTAATTTGGACATAATTATGAATTTTCACAGTTGAACTTTTTCATGAGATATGTAGAAATATTGGCACTATTATTGGAATTAACAGATTTTCTCTTTAAGATTTCAGTGATGACACCGATAGAAAAATTGGCATTTTTAAACTGTGAAATTTTTCTGCTTATGGAGCCAATTGATAGCATTCTGTTTACTTTTGGTATATGCACAGAACTATTTAGAGTAAAAGAAAAGTGAAATTAATTTATAGCAGAACAGTCATTTGATAAAAAAGCACATCTCTGGGGCCTCCCTGGTGGTGCAGCGGTTAAGCGCTGCGCTGAGGAGCTGTCGGCAGCGGCGATGAGAGCTCGAGGACCGGCCAGGGAGAATCCCACATGGCGCGGCAGACCTCTCCTGCCTCGCCCGCTGCTCCCCTCAGCAGTGTATTTCTGATCTGCCTGTTCTGCTCCCTGCTCTGTCTCTGGTGAGCTCTCTTGCCGCTACACGCCTCTGGTCTGTACCCCAGCTTATATGTATAAATAAATAAATCTTTAAAAAAAAATAAAAAAGCACATCTCACAGAGAGCTCTCTCTCACTCACCCTTTCTTCAGCTGAAAGTGTTAAATCTTTTCTTTGGTCATGGTCTTCTCAAAATAACTAACTTTTGAAGTAGATGCTGATACTTTCCGGAGATTAGTGTCTCAGTGATATCACTAAAGTCTTGCGGTGAATGGTAAATATTACTAGCACTCTTGAGAAATAGAACTTCAGTACTTAATATGTTATTGATAAGCACTTACAAAATCATGCTGTGAAAAGGTTTATTAAAAAATTACAAAGCATTGCCATATAATAGAAAACTATAGAATGAAGGACAAAAATCATTTTAGTAAGAGCAGTCAGACAACTTTCTGTGCCGCTTTCGGTGGCGGAACTTTTCAGTTCTGGGTCTTTGCGTCTGGACATCTTCCAGGCTGGTCGACCTGGCTTGTTCCCCAAGCTGCCAGCAGAGGGAGCACTGCTGAATGCGCCACAATGGAGACTTAAGGGTTTGTGTCTATCTTTTGTCATAAAGGCGAGTGAGCACCCTGCATGCTCTTCTTGAAAGAGAGGTATTGCCCTGGAAAGAATGGGGAAAATAAAAGATGTTAATCATCTTTCAGTTTGAAGCCATGAGTTAAAATTGGATCTCTGTTCACTGCCTGTGGGTCTTACACAAAGCTAAGTGGGAATATGGTAAAGCTGCAGGTACAGAGGAAGTCTAGCCAGCTCATCCTGAGGTTTCTTAGTGCAGCTTTAACTAGAATACTTCCAAGGGGGTGAATGCTAAATTGGCCCTGGATTTACAGACTTAAACCAATACTGTCTTGGGGACACTGAGAGTTGTGTTCTCTCTCTATGGAGAAGTAACCCTGTTCTTCATCATGTCTTTACCCTTCATATTTTTGAAGCTTCCTTGTTTGCTCCAAGTGGACCTCATCTCTAAGCTGCAGCACCTTGCTCTGTTCATCATACACAAGGAGTCCTGTTCCCGGATTATGCTCTCTCTGGTTGACGTCCAGAAATCTTCACTGTCCTTACTTCTACTTCATGCTTGATGAGCTGCTTAATTAGTTATCACCTATACAGATAAGCTCCTAAGGCCCCACCCTTGGACATGATGGGCAGTCTGCGGGCTATAGGAAAAAGGAATCCAGGGACAAGATGGCTGGTCATTTCATTCTACCTGGAGAAGAGACAGGATCTTTCCCATGGTCTCATTCATTTTGCCTCTATCCTATAGTGTCTTCTTTGCCAATCTTCTCTGCCTGGAGTGGTTCTGCTGTGCAGGAGTTCTGCTGTGCATCTGGGTCTGTTCCAAGTTATTTAAAAGCCAGTGGACTTAATGATGAGTCAGCTTCGTCTGTCTCACCACAACGGCTAACTCACATCAACTCTTCCCTTAACCTATGGCACAGATGTGCTTTCCACACTGGCGGTCCTTCCATGGCTTGTATGTGCATCACCTGTTACTGGAAGTGAGCACCTTCTCAGTGGTAGAGAAAGAAAAGACACACGTTGTCGTTGTCCTGGGGACAGAACTGAAATGTTTCTTAGACTTTGTTTACTGCTGACTTTCACACAACATGCTGTGTACCTTTGAGAACTTGTGGTTGCTCTTTAATTTAGAAACTTGCTGTATAAACCATCAGGAACACACTACCCCATCTCCTGCTAGGGATGCCTCCCTCCACCTCCTTACCCTGCCTCATCTGTGTACATTCCATTCCTGCCGCACTGCCCCAGCAGAAGGCGAAAACACTGTAGGGAGCTATCAAGGAGATGAGTGCGAGACTGGCCAACTTTAACAGTGATCAGATAGTCACAGCAAAAGTGATTCAGTGGGCATAAGTGATTTTTGTCCCATTCTTCACCCATAAATATGGTGCAGTATTTTAGTTTTGCTAATAGAATAATAGAATGCTTTTGCTGATCAGATCTTTGCAGTCATATGCTCTAATCCTTTGTTCTGTAGAATAGAAATCAGAAGTTCAAGGAGATTTCAGCCTGGGAGCAGAGTATGCGTCTCTTGATTCTGTTTATCACAGTGTCTTCTTATTCATGGCCATAGTAAAATTTGGGGGACATAAGAGAAAAAAAGCAGGAGTGTTGAAAAGAGAATTGGTCTAGGAGCCAGGAAATTTGTGTTCTAGTACCAGTTCTATCATGTAAAATCTGTGTGATTTGGGAAAGCAATTTCCCTCTCTAGATATCAGTATTTTTATCTCTAAGTTGATAATTCCTCTTCCTTTTCTAAAGTTCCACTGTATGCTGCTTTTCTCCTAGCATTTACTGAGACTTCTATGAGCTAGATTCTGTACTAAAACCAAAATCATGTTGTTTAATTGGTAAAAACATTCAGAGGTACATTCTGTTATTATCCCATTTTTCAGATGAGGACTAAGAAAAACGGAGGTTAAATAATTTGCTTAAGGTTACAGAGCTAAGCAGGAGAGTGTGAAACCTAACTCCCAACCCCACTGAGTGGGTGAAAGATGTGTGTGTGTGTGTGTGTGTGTGTGTGTGTGTGTGTGTGTGTTTGTAAAAGAAATTTCTGATTCTGCAGTATTCACTCAACAGGGAGAATGTCTAGTATAAAGAGCTAAGAAACATTGATTTGAATCCTGCGAGCAGATATAACATATAGGTTTTGGATAAATTGTTGACGGCTGATGTCAATTAAAGTCTTCGTGTAGATTGTAGAACATGAAAGCATTTTCTTATGGAGCAACCCTCCACCTGCATAGATCTTATTCCTTAGATCTCAAAGCACTTACCAGTCACTTCAGCATCATAAATGCCTTTGTTCTCTGCCACTTGCAATTACATTCTCCTGATTGCCTCCTCAAATTAAAATATTTTTCTTTACTCTCATAAAAGAGGCTAAAAATAATAAGCAACATTATAATAGGCAATTCATAATCAGAAAATTGATTTAAGTTCTATTATGACAGGCAAGCAAAAGTAAAATTTTAATGAAGGCTTTTGAACAACACTTTTCCCTCTTTGAATTCTCAATAGACTGACAGCTTGTCATTTTAAAAGGGTTTACATTTTGCACTGTCATTATGCTAGGTAAAATGCTCTATCTTCTCTCCAATGAGGGGATGTTTCAAATAGAACATATTTGAGATTTTCTAGCTCTCAATTTATGATGCTTATAACATTACTTCTTAAAGTGTATGGTTCTTACAAAACAGTAATCCTCAAATTTTTCTTTGAAATTGAGGATTAATACATAAAGTGCACAGATATTAAGTGGTTTCTGATAAATATATGTATCTATGTTCTCATTTGAATTGAGATACAAAGCATTTTCATCATTCCTAAAAGTTTCATTGTGCCCCTTTTTAGTCAAACCCTTGCTCTCAAGACAGCCACTATAGATGTTTTTTTTTTGCCTATTTCTTCAACTTCACATAAATGGGATAATTAGCCAACACATTGTTTTGAGCTTCATCCATGTCATTGCATGTATTCATAAATTTTCCTTTTCATTGCTGGGTAATATTCCTCTCTCATTGTATGAATATACCACAGTTTGTTTATTCACTTATGTGTTGATGGATGTTTTGGTTGTTTCTAGTTTTTGAACATCATGAATGAGGTTCCATGAATATCCATATCGAAATGTTCACAGGGACCTATGTGTTTATTTCTCTTGGGTATGAATGTAGGACTGATGTTGCTAGGTTGTACGGTAGATTTATGTTTAACTGATCTCTAACTTTTTCATCTTACTTATCAAAATAGTCTAAGAGATTTGGTAAAATTTTATGAAATTTATCTAATCTTGGGGCAGGATGTTGCTGATATCCAGAATCTGATTTATTTTGAAGGGAACCTGACTTATCATGGAAGACATCTCTTTGCAAGGCAATGGTTACTTTTTGATTAGTTGATTATGAATACATTTATCAGTAATTTCTTTAGAGTCTAAGACATCTGTGTCCTCAATGCTGGGGATTCAAAGATGTGTGATCCTTATTTCACAAGAGCTCGCAGTCAAGTGGGGAGACAGGCATGTAAACAAACAGCTGCAGCCCGAGGGAGAGGCGGCAACAGCTTGTATGTTGGGGGCTCAGAGTGCCTTTTGTGGAGACCATGGGAAGCTTTACAGAGGAGGAGACTCTCGAACTGAATCCTGAGGGTGTCTAGAGTTGGCTGGAATGTAAAGTATTGAAAAGGATGGGAACATATAGCTTGACATTTAAGGGGACCTGCATGTTAGAATTATTTATACATACCTCCAAAAGTAGGCAAGGGTCAGATTGTGAGAAGTTTTGCATGTCCTTTGGACTCATAGAAATATTTTCTCAAAAGAAAACTGTATCACAAATTGGTAGTGGTTGCACTGGTAAAGAGAATCCTTTACAACTCTTTTTTTTCTAATAACCGACACATCACCTTAGATTAACTCAGGTGCCAAGAAGCTTTATGTCCTCTGGCCACACTGGGGACCCAGGCACTAGCCACTCTATATCGGAAGCTCTGCTTTCCATGGGGATAATCCTCCTCAAGTCTCTTCCTCCCAGAAACCCTTTCCTGAGGTATCCTCTCTTGCTCATGTCCCTGATAGTAACAGGCAGTGGTAAAGGAGATGCTTGTCTCCATCACTTAGTAACATGGTCACCAACTTTCTTTTTTCCCTCCTTTTTCCAGAAGAACAAAAATAGCTCTCCTGTTTCCCTGCCAAGGAAAAACAAATCTCCTCCCAGACATTTTCTTTTTTCCTTTTCATCAGTCATCTTTTTTCCTTTGCCTGCTCATCATCAAATCTGGCCAGCCTCCCACCATCTGGTCCCAAGAAAGCATGCCCATTTTCCAGGATTATCACGACACTTGAGAAGTTGAAGCCGCACAATTCACCAGGTTATAAAGACAGAGGTTATAAAGACCCCCGTTCCTTACTGGGTCCTCTTGCTGACGCCTTTCCTTCTGCTTCGATCCCATCTGCAATGTTTTCACTGTAAGTCTGAAAAAGAAACGGTGTTAAAGGATGATGACTAAACTGGGCAGCCTCCTTAGAGCATCCTGCAGGATAACCATTCTACTGCCTGAAATTAAATCCAGGAAATCTCAGCCTTTCCGCAGCCATAGGTAGGGCTGGCTTGTTTTCTGGCCTTATGGAGGACCAAATGGAGGGAAGGGATTCCAGCTGTAGTAGAAATATTAGGTTAGATATAGAGCTATGTAATCCTTTACCTAACAGCATGATAAAATTACTTTCCCAGGGTAGTAATACTGGAGTTTAAAAACACATTTGAATGATAATGTCAGTATAAATAACACTCATTTGCCATTGTTTTCTAGGCTTCTTTGTCAAGGGCTTTTCTACAAGTTGGGGAAACAGAAATCAGCAAAATTGAAGTTGTATCCTCATAGTTGGAGACACACATGCCCACACGTGTGACTCAACGCTAGGTCCTGAGTCTTATGAGGTACTCGTGTGCCTGGACCGGAGAAGCAGCAGTTGGCACACAGAACCATGGTGGGGAGGGCTAGAGATAGCAATGCTGAGTCCCCCCTGAAGTCAGGAGCTGACCATGTGACCTGTGGCACAAAACCCGTCTGTTCTTCATCATTCTTTTCCTGGGTTAGACACATATAGGTGCACAGAGGCCTAGGATAAAGGAGGTATCATTAAGTTGGGGAAAATGGGAGAAAGATCTAATTTTTCCCATTATTTACCTCTGACTGATACTAGTCCAGGTGAAAGTGAAGGAGATTCCCTGCGGTGGGCAGAGTGGTAGGAGATATTTGTCAAAGTAAAGATCACAGTGATGCATGATCGGAACAGTGCCAACATCTGGTGAGAAGACTTTTGTGGACCCCCGAGGTCTGGGAGGCCAGGATACCAGTGAGTGCCATGGCTCTCCCCTGGGGCTACCTCCTGGATTCTGAGGGTCATTGTGCATGGTTTATGGGGCCACTGATTGTGGAGAGATATTAGCAAGAATCTAGCCCTCTAATTTATTTTGATTGCGTGTATTTATTCATTATTTCCAGTTTTATTGAGTGATAATTCACATGCGCCTCCCCTTTTATAATTGAAGAAACTGAGTGATGTGCCCATTGTCACCCTCCTGAACTGGCACTGGTGTCCATGCCTTCTTGGCCAGCAGCCTGCTCTGACAGCAACAATGACGAAGACAAATGACTAGTCATTTTGTCTTTGGCTCTGCTGGAGAGTGAGGGAGGGCAAGAAGGGAGCCCGATTTGATCATCAACACTTAGGAGAAGGCTGAGGGAGGTGAATCTGGCTGGGGATATATAGATGGACACCAACACAGAACTGTGTTCAGAGTGGCCAAGGGCACTATAAAGACAGATCTGAGCCAGTTAGTTCTTTGAGATCTTTTTTTTTTTTTTTTTAAAGATTTATTTTTTATTTATACATACAAGCTGGGGTACAGGCCAGAGGCATGGGGCGGCGAGAGGGTTCACCAGAGCCAGAGCCAGAGCGGGGAGCAGAACAGGCAGATCAGAGATACACTGCTGAGGGGAGCAGCGGGCGAGGCAGGAGAGGTCTGCCGCACCATGTGGGATTCTCCCTGGCCGGGCATCGAACTTGCGTCGCCGCTGCCGACAGCTCCACAGCGCAGCGCTTAACCGCTGTGCCACCGGGGAGGCCCAGTTCTTTGAGATCTTGACCACTCTTTCCGTGACTGGCTTAGTCTTTATCTCCAGAGAGCAAAGCATGTCTGGAGCCCTGGCCCAGCCTGGTTCTAGTCTGCTGCAGCTTCTCCCTCCCATGCCATCCAGGGAGCTTTGCTGCATTGCCTGTGTGGTGACCTTAAGTCTCCCTGGTGGGTGGACTCTTCTTTTGAGGTTGCATTCTGTGCATTGGGATTACAGAAGCTTTGCATTTTATAGCTGGATTCCAGGCCATGTGAAAGTAGACATAGAGAAGAGAAGAGGTTGTAAGCTCATAACTAGCACCCCGAAGGTACATTTGTGTAGGGTTTGGTTTGCTTTCTTTTGCTGGACTATAAATGCCTCTTCACTCTCCATTCATTCTCCACTGTCCCAATGAGATATATATGCTTGGATGGCATTTTGACAATAACAACAGACTTGTATAGACAACCGGACTATCATAGTGGATAAACAAACTTATTTCTCTTTCTGATAAAGTCTGAGTAGATGGATTAGGGATGTGTGACTCGACAGTGGCACAGTGACTAGAGTGTGACTCGATGTGCCTTCTATCTTTCTGCTGGACCATGTGTAACTTTAGCCTCATGGTTCGAGATGGCAGCCTTGTATTTTAGGGACATCAAAGAGACAAAGGGTGCACTCAGTGTTTCATCTTAAGGATGGTGGATGAAAGTACAACATGGCAGTTTTCTGCTTCCTTTTGACTGTAATGTAGCCATATGCCCACACTTAACTGCAAGGGATTCTGGGAAATGTAGTATTTATTTCAGGTAGCCAAGTACCTAGTTAAAAGTAGGGAGTCCTTATAGCAATTTCTTCCACATGTATATATAATCTCACTTGATTCTATGGTAACTCAGTCAGATGGATATTTTTGAGCCCTTTATACATTCAAAAGTTCACAAAGGTAGAGATAACAGAACCAGGCCCCAGATTTTCTGATTGTTAGTACTGTCTTTCTCCACAGGTTACACCAACCCTAATGTTTAGCAAGTGCTTCACATGTAGCAAGTACTTAACACATAACAGTTATTTTTATTTCTGTAATTATACATAGTATGAAACAGAGCACTGTTTCTTTGGATTATTTTAGGCCTCCTTTTTCATCTTAGGGACACAGTTTTCTGTACTGGGTACCCTTTGTACTGCAAGATGATTTCTGACGAAATCATTTCTCTTCTGGGGAGAGGAGTCTATTTAAATATTTGAATTACTTGGATCTGCATTGCTTTCCAAAGTGAATCAAGCCAATGATGTATGAAGGGCAGTGGATACACCCAATTCTTGATAATTGGATGGGTTTTCTCATTTTGGTCTTGTTAGCCAATTCAGTGCAGTACAATTAAATCAGGAGAGAAGGGGCATGCAGCTAAATGGCTTCTCCCCCAACCTCCAGCCTCTCTCTTCTGCACTGGAATATTGTCAGATGAGAGATTTTCTTTTTTTTCCTGCCTGAGGTAGCCAACATACAGCGGCTTAATTGATTTGTGTGAGTTCCGTTTCTATGGGTTCAAAGGTTATGAGATTATATTAGGAAAAGGGTTAATATAGGTGGTTGAATTATTGAATTAATTGTCTGATTAACTCTTATAAATCTGGCCCAAGAGGCGGCTCACTGCAAATGAACTGCACCATCTTCTTATTTTGCTTTTAAAAATCACCTTGTCCTATTTCTGAGAAAGTACGAAGGGTGTCAAATTAAATATTAATTTTCCACAATTCAAATGCATTGTCTTATACTTGTTAATCTTCTTATAGCCAGTTAGATGTTATCTGATGGAAAAAAAGGCCCTGTAGTCTACATATATTTAAAAAGCCATTTAATTATGGTCATAACATTTTTCTCACCATGAGATTCTCTTTACTCTTTATTTTCTCATTAGGTCTCACTGAAGAAAATACAAGTCCAGAGCATTTTGTACAAAAAAAGTGCATAAGCATACAGATCATTTATTTATTGATTTGAATAATTTATCTCTACCTCCCCAAATGCTTTTCCAAGAAGTATGTTGTTTCCAAACTTCAAATGGAAAAATTGCTTCGCAAAGCCCTGGCTGCGACTTGACACAGTGATGGGAAGGGAGAAGGAGCGCATCTCCTCTGCTCAAGACGGTGGAGAGCGTGGTTGGACCCTGGCCCATAGCAACCAGCTCTCTGCTTTGAGTCTCAGCCTTTTTGTTTTTCGGTTGTGTTACCTTAGGCAATTCACTTCATTTCTCTAGCTCTCAAATTACTATCTGTAAATTAGGACCGCATATGAGTACATGCTGTAATCATTTGATTTTCTTTCTAAATGAAGGTTTTATTGTTGTTGTTGTTGTTGAGGTAACATTGACTTGCAACACTCTACAAGATTCAGAGGTGCAGATTCACGCTTCAGATGTACATTACCACACCCACCACCAAGGGACCCTTAGTCCTCCACCGGAGTCCACTGGGAACTTGACAGAGTCACTGACTGAGTCATTTTTCTCTGGACCACTCAGGGTGCATGTGAGTTGAGGTCAAAGTTGAGTTGTCATGAGCAAGGGCTTTGGAATGAAGATTTAATCAGGGGTCCCTGATTAAGTCTTGGCAGTGCCACTGAAAGTTGTGTGACCTTGGGCAGGTTGTTTATTCCTTCTGAGCCATGCTTGCTTCACTATAAAAAGGATCACTGAGGAGGGAGTAAAAGAAGTGAAGTATGGAAAGCACTTTACATAGTACCTGGTCCATGCTGATTGCTTAGTTAAAAGGCAGTTTTTAAAAATTGTTATCAACAAATCCTGCAGGGTGACAATCCAAAAGATTAGACTAGGAGGGTGAAACATTTTCTCCCTTGGTCTCTTTATTCTCCCTGAGTGGAATGTGTAAAAGAAATCCTTTGCTGAAATAATGTCTCAAAAAGCTACTAATGTTAACTGCATGCTGATTAGTTAAATTCCATTATTTGGGGAGGTGGGAAACCTTTTGACAAATTAGACTAAATTACAACTGAAGCATAAGAACATGAACACTCCAATTCACAGTGTGTATAGAAATTTCACTGTAGGGTTGTGTCTACGCACATACAATGAAATCATTATTTTGATGGATTCTAAAAAACTCTTCAAAGCATTGTTTTTCTGCCAGGTTGTAACTAGGTACAAATTAAATAAACACATTCAAATGCAAAAATCACTATTGTCGATCATTTGCCTCCAATTTCATACACCTGTAACTATTGTGAGGTGGGAGTATAATTTTATGTTGAATCCAGATACCTTGTAGCTGTAACAGTCACTGTTTTCTATTATAGTTGTCTTTTTGTTTTTCATAATGCATCACAGCAACAATTATTTACTGCATTTTTTATGCAAAGTAGCATGATAAACTCTGAAGGAAATTTAAAGTAGTATCTTAAAAATTTGTCCTAAATAAGTGGCTTTTAATTTTAACCTAGCTTAACTAATTGTTGCAGTGTCCCTGTTCGGGCACCACTTGTTGCACCGGGAGCAACACCACACTGATGACACCGGAGTCGTGGAGCAGGCTACAGAATGCAGGATGCTGCTCGAGAGCAAGATCCTGGCCTTTTTATTGACAGAACAGGGTGGATCAAACTGTATATTGGATTTAGGGAGTGAGTCCAGTGATACACATCCGATTCCCACCCATGGCTCTAATATTCTTAACAGGGTGTTCCGCAGATTAGTCCATGGGGGAAAAGCACACCAGTCAGTGGCTGCTTGGCCTGTTACTCCCACAACTAATACAGCAGAGAAAGGGGTTCTCTGATGGGAGATGATGTGAAAAGTGATGGGGAAAGTGATTGCGCTCCAACAGCCTGATTTTATTTACTGTTCTTCAAACTCTGTCAGGATTCAGTCAATACCATTCTGTAAGATATAGTTAAGTCCCATCTCATTCATTTATTTATCCATCTACTCATTCATTTAACTTTTATAGTATGTCTCTGGATGCTAGGTACTGTGCAGTTGCCACTGTGGCTCATTTCCCAACGTATGCTGACTGCTCCCTGATTGTTAGATTTTTGTATATTTTGTCTTCTCAAATAGATTGTAAACCAAAATTCCAACTAGTGGTGGTGCTGTTCTGTAGGGACATTTGAAAATATGTGATGATTTTTATTATTATAATGACTATGAAGTATTTTATAATGAGGTGCCACTGGCATTTAGTGCCTGGAGGTCTATTGTCTCACCCAAAATGACAATAGTGTCCTCCTCTGGAAATACTGCTGCAAATGGATTTTAGGGCAAAGATCTCCCTTCTTAATACATCTTCTGTGTCATTATCAAGGCTGGTATGCTACCCATATAAAATGTTGGTTGTCCATAATGACCATGTTCTCTTGATTACACTGGTCAACAGTGAGATCATAACTGACTTAAAAAGGCCCTAATCTGTAGTATCTTGGTGTGCTGAACATGAATATAACCCTGAAATTTTTTTATTAGCTCTCATTTTGAAGATATTTCATGTAATTCATTTTATGTTTCACCGTGTACATTTATCCAGGAGGACTGCAGCAACATCCTAAATCAGCCTAGAATGATGTAATATTGCATCGCATTGCATAATACCATCATGCACACATCATCCAGAGTTGATTGCACCATTTTCTGATGCAATGCAATACTACTGCCAGTCGGTTGCTGAAGTAAGCTGACGTCAGCAGTGCACTATATAAAGCCCTGTCGGAAATGTTGAGCATTGAAAATATTTCAGACTTTGTGCGAGATAGTTGAAGCTATTCCATACAACTGTTATTATTTATCCATTTAGGCACAATACAGAACAGTCATGCCTCAAAAGTGCATTAATAGCGTGGATAATTTCTGCTCTATTTGTGGGGAAATGACATTTGCCAAGCAGAAGAAAAGTATTACTTCTCAAGTGAAAAAGGCTTCTCACCTTTACTTTGGCTGCAAGGTTGGTGACCAAGACAAGCCTTGGGGCCTGCATATATATATATATTGTGCTACATGTACAACACAGCTTTCACAGTGGTTAAATGGCAAAAGACCATCAATGCCTTTTGCAGCCCTCATGGTGTGGAGAGAGCCAAGCAACCACATAAAAGACTGTTCCTTCTGCTTTGTTCCTCCTCTTTCCAGCAGAATAACAAAGCAAAAGAAGTCTGCATTGAGATGACTGATTCAACAACTTGCTGCAGGGTGATGCGAAACAAGCATGGAATGCTTTTCGCCTAGTGTCCACAAACTTTCTTGGGAATGTTAGGGCAGAAAACTACAAGGAACTAGTAGAAGACATGCTGATGCAGTATCAGAAACTTGGCTGCAATATGTCTCTAAAGATCCACTTCCTTCATTCCATCTGGATTTCTTCCCTGAAAACTGTGGTGTGGTTAGCGATGAACATGGCGAACATCTTCATCAAGATATTACATCAATGGAACAAAGATACCAGGGACAATGGTCCACTGCAATGCTGGCTGACTACTGCTGGACATTCTCCAGAGATGCTCCTGAACAGCTGTACAAGAGACAAGCGAAGAAATCTAAGAAGCAGTCTATGACTTGATTTTTTGCAGATGTTAACCATAGGCCTATTACTATTGGCATGCATTTCGTGATGTAAACATCAATTTATTGCAGATTACAAAAAAACTAGAGCCAAAATTAGAATTTGACTGTCACATTTGTGTCGAGCACATACAAATTGATAGGAAATGACTAATTTTATTTCAGTGATAATGACTTTTGTAAAAATTTGCTGACCAGTGTTAACCAAAAAAGTTTGAACAAGACTTTCATAGACAGAGATTCTTTCATTGAGGTTATTGCCTAGAATTAATTTAGATGGAGGAAAATTATATTTTCTGAGACAAATAGGAGACTTTCCCCCACGCATGTGTGAAACACTGAGGCTACTAGAATAAAGAATCTCCTGCTTTCATCTACAACACATTCTCCCACAATATTTCTATGTATCTCTTAAAGAAGGTGGTTGAGTTCACCACTGTTATGAAGGTTATGTCTACTTGTTTTCTAATCACCAGGCCAAGAGTTAGAACCAAGTCATTCTAAAATTCATTCATTGTAAGCAGATTAACAACTTGCTTTATAAAAATATTTGTAGTGGACATGTGTCATTTTCATTTGGTTGCCTAGTGTCTAAATTTTATCTCTTTTAAGTCACTGTTTTTTGGCCTCTATTAAACAAGCCAAATGTATATCTAATTATAATAGCAACTCTCCACTGTCTACATGTAGCACTTAACCTCCTGTGTTCAATGGGCCTTCAATAATTTTCCACAAAAGTTATCTTTTATTTAGGGTTATCAGAGTTTATTTCTATTATATTTTGCATCTTTTAACAGGAGTATTTAAGGTAAACACACCTGGAATTGGGTGATCCCAGGAAGCTGAATGCAGAGCAAGTTCTCACTATTCAAGTCTGGAGAAGTATGTGTTCTTGTTCTTACTAGTGAAACGGCTGATTGACCTAAGACCTGATGCAATTTGGTGCTTAAATCTTTTGCCTACAGAGACAGCAGTATTGGGAAGATAGCTAGAAACAAATTGAGGATGTCAGAGGATTTTGATTCCTATACACAGTAGTAAGGTCTTACAAAAGGTATGCTTAGCCTGAAATTGAAAAGAGAAAAGGGAAAAGAACCCCACAATTTTGCAAAGAGAGGCCTTTTATATAGGCAGTCTATAATCCAAAGTGGTTTAGGATCTAGCAGGGTTGAAAAATCTCTTTTCCAATCTAATGTTAATGCACGCAGAAGTGGGGAGGTAAAAGACTCAGCTGAAAATAAGGTCAGAACTGAGAGAAGCCTGATCCTCCCACACTCTGTGTCAGGTACCTCTTACTACATAAGCCTAGCTGGAGAGCAGAAATAGTCACTTCTTTGCTGAAGATGCAGCTAGGAGGGAGCCTTTAGAGAAAGAGGAAGTCTATTAACCATGTGTCCCCTGCACAGCTGGCTTGCAGTTGCCTCCAGGTGAAGACCGTTGAATCAAGGGCAATAGCAGATCATTAGAAGAAAAAGATTCTAGTCTTAGACTTAAAGTCTATGCTATGATAAGCAGTGTCTTCCTTTATTATTAGTCATACTGATTGATTCAGGGATTAGCGCAGGATTCACACCAATGAGAGTTAAGATGTTTCTGAAATTCTGGGGGTGGACCTAGAAAGTTGTCCTTTGCCTCTGAGCTTGAATAAGGAAGCATACATCCCTAGATGCTACTCGTGACTATGACATTCAGCCTAGGATAAAGCAGTCTCTGTGGGAGGCAAAGAAGAGAGATGGGAAAAAATTGGGTGTTTCCTAATATGGGTGAGTGGTATATCAAGGCTGCCCTAGAGCCCTCTTTGTTTCTGAACTTTTTAGTAGGTGAGCAATCTACTTTGTTATTTATTCCAACAGGAATGAATAGTCACAACAACTATCATAAGTGATAGAATTTTTTTAGTCACCTAACTTAGAAGCTTTTAACATTTGAGAATCAGCAATATCTATGCCAAGACCCACAGTGGTCTATAGCAAAACTGTAATGAGAGGTTCTTGTCAGTGCTGAACCGTGTCCAAAGTTCTCTCAAGAATTCAACATCATCTTAGTTAAGATCTGAAAGCTTCTTGCAGATATCTCTAAAATTCTAGCCACCTTCTCTTCTACCTTTATAGTTAATCTGGTCTATTCTGTCAAAAACATTCCAATTGAGGGTGCTTTCCAGGGGCAGAGCACTTTCCAAAATTTGCCCTCAAAGTTCCCACTCATGGTGGGAACTTGTCACTATTTCTTACTGGAGTCCTTAGTGAGGTTCCGTAACTATCACCATATTTAATGTTCTTCTTCCTTTTCCTTGGGGGAAGATTTGGAGCTAACAAATTATTCTTATAGAAATATCACTAAAATTGGTATGCACCTTTCTCAGAAGATAAAGTTTATTGCACCAAAGAGGATATTTATTCTTGCGAAATACTTGTGGGAGATCTTATTTCAGTAATGGTACCTATTGCTCTTGAATGTTTTGTAAAGACTACAAGGAACCTACTCATTTACTAATCTGTGAATGGGATAATTCATTATGACTACATTTCACCACGTCAATAATTTCTGTCCAGATTACAAAGTCATTGCTTCTTTCAAGCAGGCACTTGTCTGAGGCCCATTCCTGTCTCTACTTTCCAGGATGAGAGGTTCAAAACTCTTCATTCATGTGAAAGAAAGACTCCTCAAAAACAAGAGTACAAACAAGAACAGTAACACCTGAATACTGTGTAGGATAATTTTGCTTAGAGTGTTAAGGACGGAATAGTTCCTGACTCTTCTCTCAGACTTTTGGTCAATTCTGAAATTTCCACCTGGTTGTTTATTTTTAAACAATCTAAAATTAGGTCTAATTTAAAGAAGGGAATCTCCCAGATTGTGCAAGGACCTGTTATGCCAGTAGAGATCCTCTGGCAGTGGAGGTGGTAGATTCTTCACCTTAAGAAAAAAAGGGTATGCCGCTGAGACTGCTTTCTTTTGGAAATCAACAGAGTTAGTGTTTATCCAGTGTTATTAAAATGACCTAATGAGAATACACTTTGGAGTAAGTCATCCTGTATGCAGAAAGGGCATGCATTTTGCTTTGCCACCTCTTTTGCTCAAAAATTATGATCTGTGCCCTAGGCTATCAAACATCAGTGTACAAAATTATTCACAAAGGGTTTATGGTTCAAGTGGTAAATCCAGGCATTTGCAAAATGTTGACCCAAGTGAGTCAGCACACAAAGCTTGATCTTTCAGTTTGATGAAATTGTAATTTTATGGATGTCAAGTTGAAGTTCAAAAGTGACATATCGTGTCACACAGATAAATAGTTTTGCCAAAAGCAGTGCCATAATTCATAAGCACTTGTCTGGCCAACAGTAACTATCAGGGTGATTAAGCAGAGTGTTTACTAATAAATGCTGTCTTTCTCCATCATTATGCATTAGTCTTTCCTGAATAATATTGTCCTATTTAAGAACTAAAATTAGTACTGTGCAACAGCCAAAAACAACAACAAAGGCACTGACATTTGTCCTTCTTTTGCCTTCACAAAGATTAATTAAAACAAACAAACCACCCAAACAAACAATAATGTGAGTATCTTATATGATTTCCCTCCTTCTCCTCACTGTCCATTTGGTCAATGTTGGAGTAAAAAACAAAAAAAAAAAAGATAAATAAATAAACACACACAGAAAGAACTAGATGTTTTTCTTGATGTGCTTGATGTGCTTTTAGTGTTTTTAGAGGAAGAAGCAGACTTGTACATAAATAACCTTCTTTACATTCTGGCCCAGGTCAGCTTCCCTTCAGTTCTTCCCCGCGGTGTCAGTTCTGACACTTCCCCAGCAGCCAACTCCGGTCACTCAGGGCTTCCTGCTGCTCTCTGGAAGCTCCCTGTTCTTCCCCACTGTCGTGCCCTGCACACTTTGCACGGCTGTTTTGCCTGGCACAGTCTCTCCCACACTTTCCATGGAACTTCTGTTCCTATTTCAACACTCAACTTGGCTTTTGCCTTAAACATCTCTTGCTTGCCAGGTAGAACCATTTTTTCTCTTGTAACTCCATTATACTGTTAACCCCTCATCACTTTGGATTAGGATTCGTCTCCTCGCCTATGCTTTCTGAGGACAGGACTCTAGTATTTCAATTTCCGTATTTACAGTGCCCACCACAGTAACTGGCATATACTAAATAATGAATGAACAATTAGCTCTAAATAGAGTGGCAATTTAGAAAGGTGAGTGGAAGGGTGTTATAGGAAAGTGAGGTTCTGAGAAGTCCCCTCCTTCTAGACTCAATTCAAAATTGACATGTTCAAAAATGTTTCACAGAATAGCCTGCCACTCCCTAGTTCCGGAGCTATCATTGCTTTGCCATTCTCCTGCTACAGACACTCTTTGTATTAAATGATTTTACCCTTGCAGATATACTACTTTGCATTTTTAATGTCATTCTATTAATAATTTTGCCTTCTTAGGAAAATTCTTAGGCCTGCTCAATAAAAACTTTGCATTCTTAAATGAGAGACCCTGTTTTATCCTCTTTTCTAACTCTCCTCCTTTAAGTTAGATACAGCACAATGCAGGCTCAGAGGGGAACCAGGCACATACTTGTTGAAGTGATGAAATTGAGACGATTATCTGGTACATTGAAATTCTATTTTTGATTTTCTCTCATGTCATTATTCAACAAGAAATCAAACTGGTAGTAGATACAATTTTAATTTTAAAAAGGTGATTTATATTCAAAAAGTTTGGTACGGTCATTATCTTGAATTTATAAGGAAAGCTGCTCTTTGAATTTGTGTGCAAAGCAAAGGTCAAGTCATAAATTATTAAGTGTATTAATATTGGCTATTCCTGTCAGTCATGACACAGCGGAAATGTGTATATTTCTTCTGGAAAGAGCTTTTGATCACAAATCACTCTTTTTAGACATCCTTGACAAGTTGAGAACAAGGACTTTGTTTTTGAAAAATGGATTGGTTGATCTATTCTTTAAGGATTTCATTTGGCACATTTCTTGAGATGATACAGTGAATTTCTGACCTTTGAAGCTCTGCAATAGCTGGTGACAAAAGGAGAGAACATTGCACTGTCATCATGAATATTCTTTGTTACTTTGAATTTGGGTAATTTTATATTGCCATTTTTCCCTGGCACACTGGAAATTCCTATCTTACTGCATTAAGAGCAGATTTGGTGCAAATCTGAGGCTTTCCTACAAATAACAGCAGAGGAACTTCCAGAGTACCAAACTCACACTATGGTGGGGCTACCGTCTGACAGTGTGAGCTTTTACTTGTGCCTGCTAAGCAGGTACCAACAGCAGAGAAAGTATCACCTCATTGGCTAAGATATCTCCTATGCAGTGTTTGTCCTCCCATCTTGTTACCAACTTTTGGAAACTCATAAGAATACCTTTTTTCCCCCCTTGGGTAACAGTCCAAATTATACAGAAGCATTTCCACTTTCAGAGGATATTTCAATTATAACTATCTTTACTGACTAAACTACTGAGCCACAATATGCCATTGGCTCCCTGAGCTCCAGACTTGGCTGTTAGGGTGAAAACTGTAACACATTTATAATTCTAGAGCAGATCTCGTTTCACTCGTCTCTCCCAAGATTATTATTTAATACTTAACTGTGAATGTGGAATACTTTGGCGGACTTTTCCATTTTGAGTGTTTTATCCTACTCATAACCCGCTCTCTGCTTTCAGCTAAACAAATGTATTTTGGTTGATGGTTAACATGTTAACTTTGTTTTTTATTTCCAAAGACTCTTATGGGGTGCATGTAAGTTCTTTTTGCAAAATTTCTCTGTGAGCTATCTCCCACTATTTGAAAAGCCCTACATGTAGATTTTATTCAACAAAATACTTGATAGGGTGTAGATAGTAGAAAAGTATCATCATGATTTTTGGATGGGATTTTTAAAGTGCTTTTAAAAGAGTGCTTAAAACAAAGTGCTCAAACAGCACTTAGGGAACAGTGCCAAAACCAGTGACAGGTCACTGTCAGTGGGTTCTCACCTCTACGCACAATCACAAGACCTCTCAGGGTCAGGGTCCAACAACAAACAGGAGGCTGGGGTAAAGGAAAGAGTTTCTAGGGCTACAAGTAGCTGGCATCTCACCTTAGGTAGTGTCTGTAGTGTCCAAAAGTTCCAAACAAAGGCCTTGTGAGACATGAGTGAAACTAGATCTGCTCATGTTAGCGAGATGACGCTGCCGCCGCCCACAGCAGCAGTGTGAAGGCTGGGCCGGTCACCAGACCAGACAGCAACAGACTCAACAGCACCAGGAGGTGGCGCTGGAGAACCAGCGGCTGTTGGGCAGCTCTTTGTGAGCCTTCGGCATATACCAACCAATGGCCAACACTTCTATGAGATCCCAGGCTGATGGTGCCCCTTGCAGGCAATGTCAGGGGTGCAGGTGCAGCAGCTGAGTCTCTGCGAAGTCTCTGGAGGCCTGGAGGTCTAGAAGTCTAGCAGTCTGTGGAAGACCGCTGACCCCTGTGGAGGTCGACTGCTTGATGCTTCCTTTTCTTTGGGGCTGGCTGCTCACTCATGACTCAAGCTGGCACTCGCTCTGGCTATATCCTCTTCAGGGTCCCCCACCTGCCAAGCCTGATTGGACTGTTTGTAATCCTAACTATCTGATTGGATCATTTAGAACCAATCAGCTTGTTTTCCATTTTCAAGCTGATAAATAAACTCAAAGTTTAGTGACAGCTGGAGAGTTTGAACTTGATTGGCCCATTTAGCTCAAACGTGATTGATCCATTTAGGATCTTAGAGCCAGTTGTAAAAGGGGCTAAAGCCCATCCTGGCCTGCACTCAGGTGGGGTCAGGCTGGTGAACCTGTTGGCTCCAGGGAGCTGTGGCTGGAGCCTGCCTCCCTGGCCTGGGGAGAGGGACCACCCACAGGCGATGGATGGAGGTGGAAGCGCCTCAGTCTCAGCAAAGTGGCCTTGACCTGTGGCCTCTGGGTGCCGTGGGGCCTGGTGGCACTTTTAATTCCATTTATATTTAACATAATTTCACTTGACATTCCCTTTCTCTATGTATTTTGGTAAGCTGCTGCTTTTCACAAAATATGAATTGCTTCTGTTTTACTCCAGCATTATGCTTTATATTATTTATTTCATCACGTTGATTAGAGTATGAATTCCAGGCTTGCTGGGCTGATCCAATGACAAGCTCTTTTCAGACGGGAAATAGTATGCTGCTGTGAAATATCTCCTCTCCGCATTCGTTGGTCTCTGCCAGTATTGCCTCTAAATTAAACCTGTTCCAAGTCTTCAATAACCTACTGCAGGTCCTGCTAGCAAAAAGGGAGTCACAAGACAGACTGCACCTAGTAGGAATATAATGATATTACAAATCATTCACCTATATTTAATGGTCATAGTAAACTATCTTTTCTACTATCCTCTTCCCCCATTCAAAATAAAATCAAAGTAAATGAAATGAAAAGGAAATGTATGTGTAGGTACCAAAAACTAAGTAAAGGTGGTGGTACTCAAAGAAGGCAAAGGGACTTGTTTATTCAATTTAATCTCTGTTACCAAAAAGTGCCTACTTAATCTGACATTTTAGAGAACATATTCAAAGAGCACAGTGGTGTTGTTACATGATTTTTAATATGTAAACAGACATATAAAAGATTTGCCAAAAAATGAATAATGAACATTGAACAAATAGAGGAATACCCATATTTTAGAAATGATGGCCAATGATGGACTAATCATTAATATCCATAGCATAAAGTGCTTTAGAATACTTCTTCTAGAGTTGGTTGTAGGTTTGTTTGTTAGCTTTAACTGAAGCATGCTTAGCAATTCATCATGCCCACTGTCTCATGGGGTTTGCATCTGGCTTTATTTGTATGAACATATGCTTATGTAATAACTATCATGTGCCAGGCACTATTTTCAGCTCATTAGAAGTAGTAACTCATTTGATCTGCATAACAATTCTAGAGGTAGGTGCCTTTTGCAATCTCTTTCCCTATCTCGGGAAACGATCACACAGCAGTTAAGCAGCCTTCCCAGGTGTCTCATCTTGTCAGGGGTGGAGCCAGACTGAACCCATCTGTAGGCTCAGGAGGCCAACATGTAGCCATTCTTCTATGCTTCCTCCTGATGTTTCAGAGGCATTTCCAAAAATCAGTTCCAGAGCTGATGTGGGTCATGCCCACATCAGTCAAGGACATTATGCATGTTATTGACATCGGAGTGAATGATATATGTATGTGGCTTTCCAAAAAAATCCACACTGAGTTTGCTGTTATCCTGTCATTAAAAAATTCATTTTTTTCCTATCTGCCTGTAACTCATATTTGAACTCAATTTATTATATAAACTATTTGAGGTTTTGACAATATTAGATGTTGATGTAAAATACAAGCCAAATAAAATTCTTGTAATTTGAAACACATTCCGTCGCAAATTATAATGATAAAAAGAGATTATTATTGACAGTAATTATTGGCCTGGATGCTCATGAGTTCTCTGACCAGAGGCAATATTTCCCTCATTTTCCTGTATGTAAGATGTGTTATTGGATGAATGCTCTCTAAACTGTCTTTTCTAGAACTAATACTGTCCTAGTTCTTAATTCTATGTACTATATTAGTTCGCAAATCAGCCTCCATTACTGTCAGCCACGGGGCACAGTCTTCAGTGGCTATCTATAGCCAGTGATCCACTTCTCTCCATATATTTATAGTTCCTGAGTCTTTGCCTCATGGACATTGCACTGGACTATGAGATATAAAGAAGACTGTGAGATATAAAGAGCTATAAAGCCTTTTGTGGACAAAAGGCTTAAATTGACGATCTCCAAGTCTGCTTTCCAAACTGGTGCCTTTTTTTTCACTTTGTCCTCAATCCAGTTAGGTGGGTATTTTCATGGTGTTTTATGGAGTTATACTTGGGGGAACAGTTCATATGGTGCCCCGTCTGACTTATCCTCTTACTCTGCAATTCAAAGTGCTGCTAGTCCTCCTAAGCCTTGATAGAAGCAGTCATCGGTGGTTAGGAAGCCATCACCGCTGCCTTGGTCTTGGACATTGACCGGAAAGTAAATGTGGTGTCATGGCAAGAATCCTAAAGATTGTCTACACTCAGCCTAACTCCACCACTAACTAAAACTGACCTCCTGTTAGTGCCTTAACCTCACTGAGTCTCAATTTCTTGTTCTTAAAATAGGGATAATGCCAGTGGCTACCTTGCTGAGTTGTACTGGGATTAAATGAGATACGTGTAAGTACTCGTGTTGCCTGTTACAAGGTGCTGTATACTTTTATTAGTTCTTTTATATCTACGACTATACAGTTTATTGTGGAACTCGCCTGCTGTATTATTACATAAAGAATCTTGCTTAATTCTAAGTCTTAAAAAATAGCTAACAAATTGACCAGAAAAGCTTACATTTGCCTTGTGTCAGGTGCTCAGGCTTAAAAAATATGTAAAGATTTAAATCAAAATGAGGCCAAAAGCTTAGCCCTGTAACAGGCTGTAGGACTTTAGTGATAAGGCTAACCTAGCTATTTTTCCTGCACTGAATTTGCTAAAAGCAATTTCCTGTTTTTAACCCAAGTAGACAACCCCAGTCCTCCAGGGGTTCATTAGCTGGTATTCCACAGGCAGTGTCTTTCCTGTTATTTGTCTGCAGCATGAAGGCACAACAACAGATGGGGAAGGTTCATCCTCACCTTTGTGGTTAATACTAACAATCTTATTAAAGGCTAAAGAAATACATGATCAGCTAACACCTCGTATCACTAAAAACTGACTTAGCTTCATCACATCAAATATTTACTCTGCCCTGAGCTACCAGTAATTACAAGCTGCTATTGTTCAGCCTCCAACAAACACAGAGTAATGAATTTCTCCTAATTATTAGGCACTGATGAAAAATGTGATTTGCCCACCCCCAGAGTTATCCTGGGCATCTCATCTTTCTGCACGAGGGAGAACTTCAATTGATATGAATATATTCAGTGCTGCTGGAAAGCACTTCAGTGGTGTCAACCAGAAGTAATTACCAGTGTGTCTGGGAAAGTGATTAAAATGGCTTAAAATTAAGATTTTGGTTTGCTATAGTTATTTCTATGCAAATATGCCACATTTTTCAACTGACATGGGTGTCTTAATTAAAAACAGGCTAAAGTTTTAGAATAACAAGAGATTTTTAAATTCTGCCAAACCTCACACTATAAAAAATAATGATTCCAGCCTTAGCTGCAAATGAAAGCAATCTTTCTCCTGTTGTAGATCTTATTGGGCTTTTTAAGAAGTTACTTTGCAGACTGTTACTAAATCATGCATTTCCTGATGGAATACTCAAATATTCCAGAAATTTTTCTTTGTGGGACCCCTGTTCAAAGACAGGAGCAGAGGGAGTCATAGGATGGCTTCTAATATTGCTCCCAAGTTGGCACCAGCAAGGGACCTCCATAGATTACTGGCTTTGTTTTTTTTTTTAATCTCAGCTTGGAGGGAGGGAGGAAAGCATCCAGAAACTTCCAGGGTCCCCAAGCCCCAAAATGCACCTTGGGGCTTTTATTTTCTCTTTGTGTTTTTTTGTTTCTGTTTCTTCTCCAATTTAACCAGATATGGATTGTTCAAAAAGTATATCATGGAACCTTTAATAACACTGTAATTCTTTCAGGTCTAACTTGAGAAATTAATTATAAACCAAGGTTTTTAGGATGGTCATAAACCCAACAGTAGCACCTGTTTTCTCATTCCATTGCCCCCTCTCCTTTTTAGAAGTGATGTGCTCTCTGCCTCTTCTCTTGGTGGTTAGCCTAGCTATGTTAACTTGTATACTTAAAGTTACGTAGATAGCATTTGTATGACATCAAAATGCTTTTAGTGACTTAATCCAAGGCAAGACGAATACAGAAAACAAGGCATTTAACAAAAATTCTAGGTGTTATGGCAAGGTATTTGAGGGTCAGGATGACTTTCAAATTGCACCACAGAGAACTCTTAATGATATCAACTCCATTCTGTCTCCTTTTCTCCCTCTTCTCCCCTGGGCAAATTTGGTAATTCCCAGGACTTCAAGTATCCCATAGATGCAGGAATGCTTCCAAAGCCACTTCCTCTATCCAGGCCCCTCTTGTGAGACTCGGATCCTGTTGTCTGTTGGGTATTGCGGCCTGAATGTAATTATTTTTAGAACTCAATCTCTTCTCCACTCTTGCCTCCCTTTGGCCAATCTCCATCTTGTCTCTATCTTAAATTCTTCATCTTGGTGGTTGTGTTACCATCCATCCAGCTTCTAGACCAGAAATCAGAGAACCATCCATGATTATTTAAAATGCCTCATTTCCTGTTTCTCCAAGTTCTTCTGTTTTTATTAATAACTCAGCTCTGTCCCCCATGTCCCCTCACTTCTCTCCCCCACCTCCAACTAGTATAGTATTGTTTTTTTTCCGTGTTTTACCATTGTTTTGATGGGGCTAGTGGTATCCTAACATCTGTCACTGAATATCCTCCCTCCAATCCTTCCATCACTTCTTTTCATCTATCTATCATCTTTGTGCCTCTTGCCTGATTACAATTCTTCCATGGTTATCCATTGCTTAGAGATACAGTTAGTTCTAACCATGATGTGGTGGGCATCAGTTGGGTTCTCCTCACCCCTAAGATCCACTCACTTTTTTTTATATCAATAGCACCACTACTAATTCTCTCTGTTTAAAATTGGAGCCATAGTGGAGTCAAAAGGAAATACTAATGACATTGACCTTGTCTGTATTTAAAATTTTGTCAATCACAGACTGGGTTCTTCTTTTAAAGATTGCATTAAAATATTATTCTCTAGATTACTGAGTTTTTGGGTGCCTCTTTAAAGTTTGCGCCCAAGGTGGTAAGTACCTCCCTCACCCAACCCTAATTTGGACCCTGGAAATGATTCTGGAACAGAGTCTGGAAATCTCCATGTAGAATCTGAGAATGAAGCCAACCCACCTGAAGGCTGGGGAGAACCTGAGCCCTGGTGACATCACTTGAAGCCTAGATCCAGCTGTGCCTGAAGCCTAACCTGGATCTTCCAGTTTTATGAACTAATAAATTCCTCCTCTTTTGCTTAAGTCAGTTGTAATTGGATCTTCTCTTTTTTCACTCAGAGAAGAAAAGTTCTTGAAGGATAATCAAAGCATACAAGATTCCTTATGACATGGTTGTTCCTTTGATCTCTGTCACCTCATGGCTCAGCTTCTTGCACACCCTCTGCTTTCCTGTGCTATGTCCCCATGAGCATGGGTTGCCTCTACTTGGAACATTATTCCCCACCTGCTCTATCTGGTAAACATCCACTCTTTCTTTAATACGAAGTTTACATTTTACCTCAGGTGTGCCTGATTAACATCTATGGTTATTTTGTGTTTAAGAGTTTTTTCTTCCTTTAAAATTTCAAATGTATGTAATAACAATTCATCCAGTTGCAATGCTGCTAAATTCCCTTCTCAATTTATTCCACTTTGCAGGGTTAGAATTTTCATCCAGAATGATGTCTTATAAAATATAATGCAACTTAACGGTGGAAATTAAGAAGTTGGCACACTCCAATGGGGAGTAGTGCCAAATTCTAGATGTCTCTTCAGAGGCCTGAAGTACCTTTTCTTTCTCTTAATACAACTGCCTCAGTGATGGAAATTTTCTTCTTATAAAATAAGTATGGTATTTAATAACATAGATGGTGAATGCTGGGTTTCGAGCCAGTCCTAAAAGCCTCATAACTATAAAAAAGAAAATGAACAAAGGAAATACTTTAGCAGACCCTAGGCTTCTGAGATTTGAACACCTCCTTCCATGGGATTTTTTGGTGTGTGAATCCACAATTAAGCATAGATTGTAAACTCCTCGGGACAGCATCCCCTGTCTAGCTTCTCTTTTATACTGCATGCTCTGTGGCTTCAGAACATCTGCTACCTCAACTGCTACATTATGGAAAAGTCATCTCTTTGTAAGGTTAGAGTCCAATGTAACTCCCCCAATATAATAAATTCACCTCCTTTTCCACTGTTCTACCCTTGCACTTGGATTTCTTAAGCTGTAGAAGAAGTGTAATGAAAATATAAAAGACAAAAGCGAGCCTGACACTTGAAGGTTGTTCAAGTGTGCGCAGGGACTGAAGTTGGAGTGTCATTGTTTCATCGTTTCTGCTAAGCGATACCCACGCTGAGCCCCCATTCCTAGGTGTGAACCGCTGCTCTCCTGGGTCGGCTCTGTAAACACTCTCCTCGCCCCCTATCCAGAGCCTTCTACTTTCCTCCAAGTAGTGAATGCAAGGCCCAGCAGTTTCCACCAAGAATTAATGACATCGCAACGGGTTTCTGGAAAAGGGGAATTAGTATGACGGGACAGTATTCACCTTGGGGAATATATACATCCCCTGCTTTTTAAAACTTATCATGTCGCTTTCTTTAAGGCTAGACCTGCATTAATGCCTGTTTTCAGCAATGGAAAGACATCTGGAGAGGATTTCCACTTTTATGACAGAAGGTGAAAAGTAAAAACTGAGTTCAGAGTTTGTTTGCCCCTATGGAGGCAGGGCACCCCATCAGTGAAAGTGGCACAGACAAGCTCCCCCAGGAACTACGTCATACAGACTATGGATGTCTGATAGCATTCCTGCTTCTACCACATGTTAGTGTCATTTTAAGTTTTATGTGTTACTTGGTGTAACTTGGTAGGATATTTTTTTGCGCCTGGGAATACTCAAATTTTCCATGTAGGTCAGCGGTATTTGCTTCTTTGTTTTTTGCAATTTTGGCTCATGAAAATTTTCATAAGAATGGTCTAGATGGCTTTAGCATGCTGGTTCTTTAGCTGTTCCTTTGTTCTGCTTCAAAATTTTATCTCCGAAAGGGCTTACCAGGAGGTTGAGAAAGGCCTCAGGACAATTTTTAAAACTTTTTTGTTGAGAGGAAGATAAAGCAAACAAGACAGAGGAAATTGGGCTGCCTTTCAAAAGTTTACTTCTGACAAACAAACACTTTCTGTATAACAAGTTCACTGGCTATGCCTTAAGTTTAATTTGGAGACACAAGGTCCTGGAGTGGGGGGAAGAGGAGCTCCCCTGTGTGAGCCCTGTCCTGCTGTGGGTGGAGTCTGGTATGGGGCCCCCAAATTGAGCCATTTACCACTCTCTTTTTACTGAGTCTCAGTTGTCTTACTTAAAAAAAAACAACTTGATTACCTCTTTCAATTTATTACAACCCCTTTCTCTTGAGGAACTCTGAAGATTGTCTGGAGGTACATGAGAAGGACTTACTCCTGTCAAAGTTCTTCACTGGCCATTGGCCAACTAACTCCAGAACAAGATTGTTTACTGCAGTTTTTCTTCTCTCTAGTGAGTTCTTTTTACCTGATGTCCAGCAATCAGGAAACTGTTTTTCCACAGCTTGTGGTTCAGAGACCGGGTTGCAGCTCTGGTTCAGGCTCCCTCAGGAGACCAGAGAGGCCTCCTGCTACTAATACCTGACTTGATTTTGATAGGGGCTAGGGAGGGGGAGGAGCTTGGGTGAGACACTAAGCTGGTATAGTAGGAAATCTGCATACATATATTGTTTATGGCCTGTCTGCTCTGAGTTCATTTTCCAGCCCAAGGGCACATCTGGAGGAGTGTGGGGAGCCAGTGCTATCTGTAGACTAGTCTCTGCATGGTGGGTTGTCCAGGAGGGAGATAAGGAGCTCCAGAAGCTGGACATCACAATCTCCTGGCTGTAGTGAAGGCCTGCTCACTGCTGAACTCTTTGTTCAACTCACTATAAAAAGGCAGCTGGAAATGAAATGTTAAGGCAGTTTCTTTAGGGTGCTAACCACCATCTTCCAGATTATTGGCTGGCTGATTAAAGCACACTTTAAAGATTCAATTCCCATCTCTATTGGCATTTGGTGGTGACAGATGGCCCAAACTCTGGTCTTCCAGTTACAGTTTGACAGGAAAATAGTTTCCTGTATTTTCAGGGGATGCTGAAACAAGTCAGGGATCCAAATCCC